>WAAB01020139.1:8970-101812 GCA_013389865.1 Piaya cayana
CGGTTCTCTTGTAAGTGCTTCGTGATAGCATCACCTGCTCCACGACTTTCCCTGGTACTGAGGTCAGGCTGACAGACCTGTAGTTCCCCAGATCCGCCTTGTGCCTCTTCTTATAGATAGGCATGACATCAGCCAGTCTCCAGTCCAGTGGTACCTCCCCAGTCATCCAGGACCACTGAAAGATGATGGAAAGGAATTTGGCAAGCACATCTGCCAGTTCCCTCAAAACTCTTGGGTGGACTCCATCTGGCCCCATAGACTTGTGGACATCCAGCCAGGCAAACAAGTCTCTAAACACCTCCTCTTGGATTGTGGGAACCTCGTTCTGGTCCTCCAACCCCTGGGGTTGTGCGCAGAGGGAACAAGTTTCCTTACTATTAAAGACTGAAGCAAAGTAGGCATTGAGTACTTCAGCCTTGTCTTCATCCCCTGTTACTGTCAAACATAAAGATCAAACACAAAGGGTCGGAAACATATTTAGAAATTAGAGTTTATGACAGAAAGGTTTGATTCTGAATTCTTGTCATCACGCCCAACAATAATACCTACATATTATTCATTTTGAATGGTTATTTATCAACTTATTATTTGTGATTAGTAATGGGAGTGATAATGCAGTTGCTTGTAGAAACAGGAAGCTGCACTCCAAGACTGGATGCTCAAGGAACAAACAATGCTCTGCAACTGATAATTTCCATTTCAGTTAAAATTATTGGTTCCAAGACCTACAAATGGTCAGACCAAAACTAGTTGAGACTACTATTCTGCTTCTGAAAACAATGACAGGCAAACACCTAGGAGAGAAGGAACACAGAGCAAGCATGTATTAAATGTTCCCTGGTATTTTACCAGCTTCCAACTTCTTTAATTCAAGCTTGCTTTTGGGGTTAAGGGCAAAGGTTTGACCCCTTCCTATCACATCTGTAAATGTCAGAACATAAAATAATATCTGCAAACCCTAACTGCTCTCTCTACCCAATATTCCATATCTCTCATTCATGTTCACAAAATATCGCTTATGATTTACTGTGGACACTGACTATTCTAGTGGCAATATTTCTTTGCTGTCTATTTCATCATGAGCTTCTCTTTTGGGTGCTCTGTTGCTCAAACTTCTAGAAGGCAATTTTAAATTCCAGCTTGGAGCAAAGAAAACTATTGCTTAATTCCAGAGCAGGAAAAGTGATTTTGGAAAAATGCATCTGACAGCCAGCAGCAGTAGCGCCTACATATAACGCAAATTGCTAAAGGAAAAATAAAACCTACTTGATGCATGACATCTTGAATACTTAAGAACAAGATGGCTGTTGAAAATCAGAGCTGGGTAGGGTCAGGAGACTTGACCTATTAAAACTGTTGTAATAAAAGACTTGCCACTTGAGAAAAGAAAAAAATGAAAAGAAGAGATAAAATTTCACCATTCATGTCAGTACCATGGAAGTTACAGGCTCACACAAGTTTCTCTTCCTCCAGTTTAAAAGAAAATTAATGCCAGTCTGCACATGAATTCACTGTATTCACCACCTTTAACATAAGTGCATTCATAGTGTTAACCAGAAATACATCTTCTCCATCCTTTTCTGGTGCTGTAATAGAGCAGTTTAACTGTAGCTATGACAGTGTATTTAACCAGGACACATAGACAACGTTACAGAAGCAAAGATAACTGGGGATGGAGGCAAAGATGAAGCAGCAGCAAAATTTTGGGGAGAAAAGAAATATTCCTCGTTGTTACAAATGCATTTGTGGTATTTTTAACTGGTTACAGACAGTTGTTGAGTTTCACTTGCTTTTATGCTATTATAACAGTCAATACAGAGTACCTAATTCATTTTGTAGAAGGAAGAAAGCTGCACTTGGAAAGCACTGACAGCACAACCAACGCTTAATGGTATATTTTGAATAACAGCATTTCATCTAGGACTGGCACCAAAAAGCAAGCCTCATCACCTACTTAACTGTAGAAAGCCCTGTAATTTTTGTACCTACTAGAGACATATATGTGGATTAATGTTAAGTGATGCACCTTCAATGCATTGGCAACTCAAAGCAGGAAGAATTCTAACAAAAAATAGAACTAGAACTATTTTTACTTCCCTCAGGAAGGCAAAGCAAGACCAGACAAGATAAGGTAATGCTGATGATAGCATGTGAAAGGTGAGGGGCATAATATTAGGCTTGCCTATGACAAGCGGTGGGAGGATAGACAATGGTTGGAGAGATGGGGTGCTAGTATGGGCCTTCCACTTGCAGTCCACAGGCATGCTGGGAATGCCATGACACAGCTGATGTCCTGTGGAGATGAGTGGGAGGCTTGTGAGGTAGTATGTGGCAGGGAAGATACTTCTCCAAAACACCTTGTAGGTAATAAAGGGTCCACTAAGAAGGTGATGTGACCTGCAGCCCAGCTGAAGTGCCTCTATACAAATGCACAAAGCTTGGGTAACAAGCAGGAGGAGCTGGAAGCTACCATGCTATGAGAAAGCTATAATTTAGTTGCCATCACAGAAACTTAGTGGGACAAATCCCATGACTGGAGTGTAGCTATTGAAGGCTACATGTTGTTCAGAAGGGACAAACCAGGAAGGAAGGGTAGAGGTGTTGCCCTCTATGTCAGGAAAAGAACAGAATGTGAAGAGCTGTCATTGCAGAGTAGCCACTAAGAGGTAGGCACCAGTGGGTCAGAATAAAAGACTGAGGAATCAATGGGAACCTTGTGGTTGGTGTATACTACAGGCCACCCAATCAAGAAGAGCCAATAGATGAAGCCTTCTTCATCTCTCAGCCTCATCTCTGTGCCTGGGAAGATCATGGAACAGATCCTCCTAGAAGCTATGCCAAAGCATGTAGCGGTGATTAATGACAGCCAGCACAGCTTCACCAGGGGCAAATCCTGTATGACCAACTTAATAGCTTTCTATGATGGGGTGACCACAGCAGTGGATACAGGTAAAGTGACAGATGTGATCTATTTAGATGTTGGTAAAGCCTGTGACATGATCCCCTCCAACATCCTCCTCTCTAAACTGGAGAGATATGGATTTGATAGGTGGACAGTTAGATGGATAAGAAACGGGTTGGAGGATTGTATTCCCAGAGTAGTGGTCAATGGCTCAAAGTCCAGATGGAGATTCGTGATAAGCTGTGTCTGTCAGGTGTCTGTGCTGGGACCTGTGCTGTTTAATATCTTCATCAGTTACACAGACAGTGAGATTGAGCACACCCTCAGCGAGTTTGTAGATGACACCAAGCTGGGTGGTGCACTTGCCACACTGGAAGGATGAGATATTATCCAGAGGCACCTGGACATGCTGGAGAAATGGGGCTGTGAGAACCTCATGAGGTTCAACAGGGCCAAGGGCAAGATCCTGCACCTAGGTCAGGACAATCCCCAATTTCAGTACAGAATGGGGGATGAGGTGATTGAGAGCTGCTTCGTAGAGAAGGACTTGGTGGTTCTGGCTGATGACTAGCTTGACTTGAGCTGGCGACATGAGCTTACAGCTCAGAAGGCCAACCATATCCCAGGCTGCATCAGAAGAAGTGGGGTCAGCAGGTTGAGAGAAGTGATTCTGCCTCTCTATTCTTCTCTTGGGAGACCTCATCTGGAGTACAGCATCCCATTCTGGAATCCTCAACATAAGAAGGATATGGAGCTGTCAGAACAGGTCCAGAGTAAGGCTACAAAGATGATCTGAGGGCTAGAGCACTTTCCCTCTGAGAACAGGCTGAGAGAATTGGGCTTGTCCAGCCTGGAGGACAGAAGGCTCCAAGTAGACCTTATAGTGACCTTCCAGTACCTGAAAGGAGCCTACAAGAAAGCCAGAAAGGTACTATTCATCAAGGCTTGTGGTGACAGGACAAGGGGCAGTGGCTATAAACCAGAAAGGGGCAGATTTAGACTAGACATTAGGAAGAAATTCTTTTCAATTAGGTTGGTGAGACACTGGCACAGGTTGCCCAGAGAAGCTGTGGTTGCAGCACCCCTGAAAACATCCAAGGTCAGTTTGGCTAGGGCCTCAGGCAGCCTGATCTAGTGGGAGGTGTCCCTGCCCATGTCAGGGTTGTTGGAACTAAGTGATCTTTAAGGTCCCTTCCAACCCAAAGTATTCTATGATTCTCTATATGCCAGAGTTTCTCTTTCCTCAGACTTAAAACTCACGGGTACATACAGAAAGGCATGTTCAAGACATTCTCTTTATCAAATCTGTGCCTTGTTGTAACACTGTATCATCGCTGTAAACAAGTAAACTCCAGAGGAACAGAATCTCAGCAGCCAGGAATCTTAAGAAGCTTATGGCACTGATACACAGGAGCTAAACCACACGTTCCCTCTCCAAAGAGAAGTGTCTGCCCTGAGCAAACACACCAGAGCAACACAAACCAGCAATGTCATCAATCACTACCCCAGAACTTGTGAAACTAACATGCATTTGGAATTCAGGAAGGAGATTAAACACAAAAGAATTGTGTCTGTTCAAAGTGGAATGGAACCAGGTTGTGAACAGATGTAATGTTTCTGAACTCATAAAAATGACAGTATTTCAATACAACCAAAACTATAAAACAAAGAAAATTACATTTGCAGTTAGTTCCATTGTTGCCAACAATGTGGATAGACTGCTTAGGAGTGGTGTTGCCAAGTGGTTACAGCAAAGGATAAAGTTTGGGTATAATCCCATATGAGACAATCACTGCACTGACCTCAAGAAAGCCATCTGACCTCCTTATGCCTCAATCAACCAGCTGGAAAACTGGATAAAAAGCAGGACTAGGTTGAAAACCAGATGTGCAGATAAATTGGGTCTTCCTGGGTAAATAAATTACAAAATACCCTATACAGAATATAAAGAGTTTGATGCAGGTGGGAATGGTTTATTTGGCACTTTATTATGTGTTTGATTAAAAAATGGCACTAGGGACTGAGATTGTAAACACTGCCAATTTACTTGGAAATACATTCACATTATCAGAATGAAATGAACTGGAAGGGAATGCAACAAGCAAAGAATAAAAGACAAAAATTTATTTTTATAGGCAGAGTCCTCAGGAAGTCTCTAACTCATGCACAGAGGTATTTCACACAGGATATCTTCAACAAGTCCATATTGCTCATCTGAGAAAACCAAAAAAGTCCTTTCATTCTTTTTTTAAAGTTCTAAGCAGCAAGCATGAATTTAAAAGCAAAACAAATGACGTTCCACTTTTGTGAAGGTCTCAACTTGTAATGTATGATAGAAATGTCCATAAAACAATGAATGAAGGCACAGATAAAGCACAACTTAGTATACACAGCAGATTGCACAGAAAGCTTTTTAACAGGCGATTTTTCAGATCATTATCATTCTGAATGATTTAATTGTATCTGCTCCTCATAAAGCAAAGCTTTTAAAACATCGCACCTTGAATTCCTTTTAGACATTCAGTATTCCTCCCATAAACTAGGGGAGCAAATGAATTAAGTCCTTCTGAAAAGTAAGCACACCTTATAAAGCTCCATCTTAATGAAACCTCTAGGGCCACGTGGTTTAATGCACAGAAGGAGAAACAGTCACATGTCCAGTTTTTGATCTTGCTACTGACAAACTACTGAGAAGTCATTTTTTTGCATCTTAGCCTCAGCTGGCTCACCTGTAAAAGGTAGAATAATATTTCTCATACGACCAAAAAGTGCAATGAAATAAATTTCAGTCACCACACAAACATTAGGTAAAGAAGCCCTAATTTACTATCAGATCACAGACCCTACATTCTTATCACAGGCTCTACATTTTGATATCATGAACACAACAGAACTAGATGTACAGGTGGCAATAAGAGAACAAGAGTTAATGCAAAGAAAACCAAGACAATGACCTCAAAATAAACAAAGAATTTTATTTCAATAACATCGTATACATGTATCATGTATCACATTGCCAACTTTTCATTAGAGGGAACAATGCATCTCACGTTCTCTTCTCCTTCTCCAAAGGGGGGTAACTGGTAAAATGCAGGAGTTGAATTAAAATTAATTGAAGTCAAATATCCACAAACCTTTATTTTGTTTCCTTTTGGACTTCATCTGAACAAACACATGCACCTTTAAAACACCACATATTCTGTGATCTATAATTCTGGCAAAATCTATGACAACAGGGCAGACTCAGGAATCTGATCAAGCCAACATATAAAAAGCAAATAAGGGAATTAACTACAGCTTGGATACTCTTCCTTTACAATAAAAGGCGCTAAATCAGATCTTCAGCTTTTCAGGTTTGTCTTGTTAAATTACTTCAAAAATCAGGCATCACCCATGCTCTAGGCAAGGACTATCATTCCTTTGTATATGAATGCATGTAAATTTCTAGGCACAAGGTATGTTAAGTTTCAGCCCTCAGTACAGAGGCCTTGAAATTTGCTCCTAAACATTTACTACGCAGTAAATGGAACAAGGAGCAGTATTACCAGAGCCTTAAACCACACAATCATTGCAGGAAAAGTGGGTTGTAAAGATGCATGCTGAATGGTCATGAAGTGGGTAGTGCCTGTTTCCTTACCTTCTTCCATGTTAAAGTGTATCTGAAAATCAATTGCTGTTTGCATGCTGAAATGACAACTGACAACTATAAATCAGCTCAGACCCTATGCTTTCAAGGACACCTAAGTTTATAAGAAGTTTGCAAATAACTTTTGTTGCAAGCAAACTCTGCTTGCTTCCCAAATCTCACCCTGTCACAATTCTTACATACTGATAATCTTTTCAGACTTAGACATCTAATATTACCTGTTTAAATAGAAAACAGATGACAGAAGATGTCACAGACCTAGCAAAGATCATGCCTAAGTTACCACAGTTTGGAGGGTTGAGGGTAAAACAAAATAATGTGTTTGGAATTTTCACCATAACATTTGTTATGAAAACAAAACCAACAACTTCATACCATAGGAACTAGTAGAAAAAATAGATGCCTGATTCAGAACAAATAGTAAATAAATATCTATTAAAAAAAGAAGCCATCAGGTCCACACATTCATGAGGCTGACTTCAGGAAGAATAGCTCTACTACTATAAAGTGGTAAAGATTACAATATCTCATGGTTACAGACACATAGTCAAGATTTTTCTCCCAAAGACAAAGAAAATACCCTCAAGTAATCACATCCAAGTGATCAAGTTGTACTAACCAAGCATTACAAAATTACCAAATGACAGTTACAATACAACAGTAGGAGTTGGTAACACTGACTTTGCAGTAAAACATTACAGAATACTATGCATTCATACATGTGGTCCCTGTAACTAGTGATGACACACCTTCTAAACATATAAAGTGGAATAAAAAGTAGTTATAGACTTGGAGAAGTGTGTATCAAGCACCAAAGCAAGGTGCTCCACAAACCATTTTCATTATCCCTCAGCCAACCACTCTTCACCTAGCTCATCACTGCTTAGAAATGTTGCTGATGCACAACTTGGCAGGTTCAGAATTTTTGTAACGTGGGAAATTCAAAGAAGCTGAGGAAATTTTTACCTTTTTCCTAGAAATAAATGCAAAAGACTCCAGCAATTAAAAAGCATCTTCTATTCAGAAATATAAGTCAAGAACTGTCACTGAGATCTGTGGTCTCTAACATGGGACAGGAGTTGGCTTTCTGTTATGGGCTCCTGACTGAAATGGAAGCATAGGTTCAGCAGCAAGGAAAACTAAAGGATCAGTTAAAAGCGATGAAGGTGTCTGTGGAGACAACAAAGTGAAGCAGAACATCTCTATGAAAATATCCCCCCGCAACTGCCCAAACTGACTCAGAGCTGTGTTCTCATGCTTGCTAACTTGTTGAAACCTTGAAATCTTTGCTAAGACCTGTGAGTTACTAAGAAAAGAACGCATTAGATGGAAAACATGAAGCTAAGGGGCACATCTGTGGTAAATAGTGGGTTGCACTCTATCACTGTAACTACAGGATTCTCATAGGCGGGAATTCACTGAGGTAGCTACTGACTGGATATAGAAACACTATATAAGGTTTTGTGTCCACTCAATAAAGTGATCTCATTTGTCGCCTCATGAACTGGATCCATGCCTTAATCACTACACTGCAACACCAAAATAACCGTGAAAAGTAAAGAGCAAACAAATTCTGTAGAACCTGAGTGCTCAAAGAAATGTAAAGAAGAGGAAAGAACTATTAGTGCCCTTAATAAGCCCAGAAGAGCTTAACAGAATTCCTGCATACTTGAGAGGCCATTTAAGATGCGAGCAGATTAATGTGGTCATTCATGAGATAAACAAGGCTGTGGTGGCCAAGTACAGGATCATGAATTCGTCACTGAAATCTGTGAAAACATCAGTCAGGAAAACTCTTCAACAGTTTCCTGGAAGAAGAAACTAGGGAAACAATAGGAGAATTCTTCATCATGGAGGCTGATATCAAAGAAGTCACCAAACTGAAAATGGGTAAGCACTTCTACATCTTTAGTATCCTGTGCCACTCTCAGAGACAGAAGTTCATCACTCTGGATTTTTCTGCTACATCATCTGCTAATGAGCTTTGTGGATCCCATTTACCCTAGATCTAGAGGGCAAAACTGCACTGAAGTACAGATTTTATTTCTGCAGAGAGGTTCTGTGCCTGGTCTTTCCTATCCAGCTCTCTTTTTCTGATTCGTGGGGACCAAGAGGTGTGCTTCAGTCATCTATCCCTGATTAGAAGTAACTTCAAATGGCCTCACACTAGTTGAGGTTTGTTTTTAAACCTAGGGAGGTAATACTGTCTTTTTGTTAAATTACAAATGCAAACCAGAAATGCAGCTCATCATGCCTTATTCACAGGCAGGTTTAGTCACACCTTCAGGTCAGCACTTGCCATGTTAATAACAGGGGGTTTTTTTGTGTTTGAGCTGCAGACTGCGTTTAAGACTCCACTGCTACTAAAAGGAAGCATCTAGTCTTGTTTTAACCCACTACTAGGTTTTATTTTCTTTATCTTCTTGTTCTAATTTCACATTTTGGTGCTTGTTGTGTTGCTTGAACAGGAAGATACGAGGTGCTTTAAACATTTCCTTACTGATGATCAGTGGGTTCTGTTACCCATAGGATTTTAATGCTTCATCATGCAGCCAGACCAACCCTGTCAGCTAAAATAGAGCAGTGGGTGGTTAAGTGAAAATTTCAAGTTTTACATTAAAATACTGGTCAAACTCACTGCAGCTTTTGTTATGCAAGACTGCTTTTGAATGACCCGTTAGTGTAGGGAGCTCTAGAGTAGAATTATTATGATAAACTCTAGCTCTGAGAGTAATCAAAACTGTTTTGATAAGAAGAGTTATAGTATTTTTCTTCCATGAGTCTATTTCTGCCATTAACCTTACAGTTGATCAAAACACCTCCTCTTGGCCCCTGCTGGTGTTAAGGTGATGACTTAAAAGGCCTTGAATGAGCTTCAAACTTATTCAGTAGAGATTCCAGAGAGCGCTGTATAAACCTCAATCCCCTTTTTTTCCTCTCTTTGTGGGGTGGTTGGGGTTCAAGGTTTTGTTGGTCTTCTGGATGTTGAGGCCCAAGATGAGGTCCCTGCTCTGCACTGCATTGGAATGTATTCAGTGTTTGGGTAGATGCCCAATATGGGAAGACATGCAAAAAAAAAGTTTCTGTAGATGTTGGTTGAGTGAGTCTGTTTTCTGCAAAGCTTAATTTATAATTTTAAGTAAAAGTGTTGACCTGATGTAAATTATGGCAACACTATACTGATCTTAAGTATGTTTAAAGCACTCTTTTCAAGGGGAAGAACATAATACAATAATGTATAGTCACTAGAATAACTCACTACAAAGGTTTTAAAAAATACCATTTCCACCCTCCCTGTTTATAATCAGATGTTTTTAATAATTTCTGAATCCACACTGAGAAACACAAATAGTCTTTAATGCCCAGGCATTATATGGATTATTTGATTTATGATTTGCCTTAAACACTCGTTAGTTTGGCAGCAGCAGAAAGATGCGAGGCAGTGGTCTTCACCGATACCTGCAGCTGGGCTGCCAGGGCTCACTGGACCAGCCGTGCCAGACCAGACCATGGATCATTTGCCTGAAGCATTCAAGCAGCAGCTATTCTAGCAAGTATCCCTTGAACTGCAAGTGACCCCTAAAACACTCAGACCCCATTCCAGAACCTTCCAGGAGACGCATCTACACATGCTCCACTTCCAAAAACTCTAATCAGCAAGCACGGTGAGACTCCTTCCCCGTGTGTCTCATGTCAATAGGGGGAGAACTTTGTTTTTAAATAACACATGCCAAAACACACTGCGGACCACTTTTTCTGATGATAGCTTTGCTGGATCTATCAGGTGGTGACAGTTTTTCTGTTGTATTCCTCGAGGTGAACACTTTTGTATGACGCACAATTATTTAAAAGATCACCTCCCCTAAACCTCCAGAAAAACAGAATTGGTGCATAATGTGAACCTAGAGAGTTATCAGAAGTTGGATTAATTAACCAAAACTGCCCATCCCATGTTCTTAGTTCACTCAATAAATATCCAAAAGTTACTCGAAGCTATCATTACTACACTTAAAATACAGACTATCTTATACTAGTTCAGCAGCAATTCCATGAAGTTGGCAAGTCTTAGTACTATCTGCATTAATCACTCAAAATTACTGCTTTTCAAATGGTTTGCTGACAGGATACCGCTGATGCTGATCAATTTCATCACTGCTTTTCTGCCTCCTCCCATTGAGTTAATATTGCACTGAGTTTGCTAGTATGGTCTTTGCCAGAAAAACAGGGAAGTAAGGTGGTTGAGAGGATATTACCATAACTACCTCACTATGCTACTGTTAATTCAGTGCAGTTTCCTTCTATACACCAACACCAGAAGGAAAACATTTTCTTAATCAAAGGCACAGCCACATTCATATGAAAGAACAGTATCAGTGAGCCACCTTAGATTATACAATTGAAGTACTGTCTTAAAACAAATGCTCATATGCTCAAGGTATGTTATTTTCAGATACTAAAGTAACCTCTTTTCACTCTGAACTGCCATACTAATCAGACTTAGCTCAACAGGATGACAGAATATTCTTCTCGTGTCACTACTATCATTATTCAGACACAATTCTAACCTCAAATAGGAAGCTCTAATTTTAAATCCACTTTATAAAGACAACTGTGGTTTTACTAGGGCTGAGGAGCTTCTGCTACAAAGATCAAGGTCACAACAAGACTTCTTCAAAGCCAAACAGATGCAGATATAGAGTGGCTTATAACCTACATTTGGTCTTAGGAACAACTCTGGAACCATGTCATTACAAGAATAAAGTTCTTGCAATACTTTCAGCTGTGAACAGAGAAATTATTCTGAGATATCATTACTAAAAAGAAGCTTTCAAATAAGTTTTTGCTTAGAGTAACATTACTCCCAAGAAGAATTAAAGATACTTTATTGGAAACAATGCTTTTGGTTGAGTCTTCTTCAGCAGAGGCTTTCATTCCTACATTATACATTTCCTTGCTTAAAGCAAATGTATGCATTTAAATAAATTAATCGGGGAATACTCACAGAATTCCAAGTCTGTTTGAAGTAGTCTCTATAAAAAAATATTTTTGAGCCAATGTCTTTATGTATTAGCTACTTTGCTTACAAGAACATGCATGTACACAGCATAATGGTAGTTTTACAATGCTAAGCATTTCTCCTCGCCCCCCAAAGACAAGCAAACTCAGTGTTATATTATATTTTTGCTGCACTGGCAAAACAGTTGAAGTTGGCTTATATCAGTTGTTTATTATCTTTAATAAAATGACAAGAGCAGAAGAAAAGTGAGATTTCGGAAATCACTGGAAAATCATAGAATTATAGAATCACTAGGTTGGAAAGGACCCACTGGATCATCAAGTCCAACCATTCCCATCAATCACTAAACCATGCCCCTCAGCACCTCCTCTACCCATCTTTTAAATATATCTACAGAAGGTGACTAAACAACCTCCCTGGTCAGCCTCTGTGCCCAATCACTCTTCCTGTGAAAAATTTCTTTGATATCTAGTCTGAACCTCCCCTGGCAGAACTTGAGGCCATTCCCTCTTGTCTTGTCCCCTGTCACTTGGGAGAAGAGGCCAGCTCCCTCCTCTCCACAACCTCCTTTCAGGTAATTGTGGAGAGCAATAAGGTCTCCTCTCAGCCTCCTCTTCTCCAGGCTAAACAACCCCAGCTCTCTCAGCTGCTCCTCATAAGACTTGTTCTCCAGGTCCCTCACCAGTTTTGTTGCTCTTCTCTGGACTCACTCCAGAGCCTCAACATCCTTCTTGTGCTGAGGGGCCCAGAACTGAACACAGAAAATAAAACCAAGACAAATTTGTCTGCTCAGGATTTAATGTAAATTTTGTACAGAAAGGCACCAAATGGCTACCAACAGCCCAAGTATAGGAAAAACATCTCCAATGGTCACCTGATTTATCACTGTCATCATATTAAGACCACAGATCTCTGAAAATCAGTGTCTGAAGAGTTAAAATGAAAAAATGAAAAAACAAACCAATGCCTACATTTCCTTTAGTGAGTTTTAAACCTGAATAACTACCTCTGGAGATCACAAAATATTACTGACGGCAAACAGGAAAGAATTCACGTCTGCCTTTATATTTTATCATAAATTTGCACAAACTTCTGCTATGTCTAGAAGCCAAACAAATTAATCACAGAGCAAGCAGGTGTTGCACAAACTAGTGTTTTAACTTTGAACCTCTCAGCTTGGACAGATGTACCACTCTGCTACGCTGGAAGAGAACAGAACAGATGAGCTCCTAGAAATTCAGCTTTCATGCTCAGGCATCCAACCCAACAAGGGGCTCCCAACTATTAAAATACTGCCTGAATTCAAGGACCATTAATTACTGTGAAATATGGTTGAGAAAGAAAATGCTAGTAACAATGGGATTCTCAACACTGCATCTTTTCCTGATTAAATCCAAGATTTTCTTCCATTTATTTGAGGATTAAAAAACATTCAAAATTACTCTCCAGTGCACAAAAAGCTAAAAGAATTCTCAGAATATTCATACCATGAAAAAAAGAGCTCCTCTTCTGTAAAGAGCTTAAAGCTGAAGAACTGAGCTCCCTTTAAGAAATTTGCAGAACAGTTGTCTTCCACACATAATTCAGTGCAAGAAAGAGCCAAAGCATAACCTCCTGCAGAGATTAAAGGTGTTCTCATGACTATCTTGCAAGAATCCTCAGTGGGGAGAAGGAAGTCTGCACTGAAAGCAGGCATTATCATTCTGTTAACAGTCCCCTTCCCTCCAGGTTTTCTATGGGTAGCAAATGGTCAAGAACATAACAGGACAAGTGTTTAGAATTCTAAGAACTTGCATGAAGATTATAAATGTTATCTCACTACAGTGGCTCAAAACAGAAAAGTGAGCAACCTCACAGATACTATATTTAAAACTAAAGAATGTGTAGGGATTACTAAGGAGATACACGGAAAAATAACTTTTTTTCCCCAAGAATTACACACAAATTCATACAAGAAACAACTATTCTCATCTACTTTCAGCATCTTACCTGGAATTCTACAAATAGGAAGTAAAGCAAGAACTATGTTCCACAATTTCCAGCTTCCTGCACTGCAAGTATTTCATCTCAAAAAATTTATTTTATCTGTTAGGAATTCTGAGCAACAAAAACAAAAAGAGGAGAGAGCTGACTCTTCTTAGAGGTTACTTGATAATCAGCAAAGCAGATACATGAGTCACTTACAAGGCTTTTCTGCAGCTTATGAAAAATTCAGCATTGAGTTGAACAAATGGCAACAACCTTCAGTTTTGTGGTTGCAGCAGAGAACTCAAGGCAACTTAAGGAATTCTAAATTAAGACTTAAGTTTGGATGAGAGCATACTTTTAAAAGTATATCCTGGTCACCCCTCCTCCTTCAGTTGACTTGGTGTGGTCCCACAGCACACAGACTGGATTCCTTTTAGATTATCCACAAGGTAATATCTGTAACTTGCCCATTGCCCTACAGCTGCTAACATACATTTGGTCCAGAGCAGACGAGCTATCTAGAATCAGCACCTCTAAGGGATGTACAGCACACTTTGCTTCACACATCTGTTCCCATTAGACCACATTACTTGCTAAAGAGACAGCCTAAGAAAGATCCCTTTTCTTAGTACAGGTCATCCAAGGCTTTTTTTTTTTTCCCCACCTCATCATGTCCTGCAGTAACCTACACTTTTGGTTTCCACAAAGACACTCTAGCACTGTGGACCAAGGGGAGTACAGTCAACCTACAGGCTGTCCCCACAACTGAAGCACCTGCCAATTCAGTCAACACCTCCTGTACGAACCCCAACCTGCAGCACCAGAAGGGCACAAGCAGGGGTAAAAGTCTGAGCTGCAGCTATCCACAGCTTCTTCCACCATAGCTAGGGAGCATACATGGTTAGCCTCTCAGGATGAAGGACTCTTGCCCTACTGCAAAAGAGGGCCAAGTACCAAGCAGACATTTTAAGATCACAGGACTGCTTTCTCCCATTTGAGCTTACAACAGCCAACTACATATTTTACTTTATTTTTTACGCAAGACCTATATCTACAGCACTAGAATAGAGTTTTACTTAATGTCATGTCATTAGCCATGACAACCTTCTTCCCACTGCAGAGGTGATGGGGCCCCAGCTTCACAGAATCATAGCACCACCAGGCTGGAAGAGACCCACCAGATCAAGTCCAATCATTCCTATCAAACACTAACCCATGCCCATCAGTGCCTCGTCCACCCATGCCTTAAACACCTTCAGGGAAGGTGACTCAACCACATCCCTGGGCAGCCTGTTCCAGTGCCCAATGACCCTGTGAAAAATTTTTTCCTAATGTTCAGCCTAAACCTCCATTATACAAGGAGGTGGACTCTCTCATTCTTCCTGTGGTGCCCCAGGTGGACGATAAAAAAAACTCATTATGAATTTTTGTAAAAGAAAAGCTGAAAATGAAGTGTGGTTATTAATGCAGTTAATTTTACTGCAGCCGTGTGACAGTATGAACCAAATTTACAGCTCTAGAAATCAAAACTAGCTAACAAGATGCTGATAATGCTGTCCTTGTAGCCAGATAGGACTGATGATGTTATTAATTTCTGCAGTTTTGTGAATTACTGACAGTTTAAAGACCAAAAAAAACCCCAAAAACCCCAAAGTAGAGCTACTTCTTGATAGAACAGCTGCAGAGGTAACACTCTGAAAGACAATTAACTTCTTAAAAATAGATCACATTAAAAAAAAGGAAAGTAGTTTTAAAAAAATATAACCACTAACTCCAGTAAGTACATATATTAGTAGGAATGATAACTGAGCATGCTCTCTTTTGTACAAGTTACCAGGTAGCAGGAAAACCACTTAGAACTTTATAAAACTGCACTAAAGCAATCTCTTTTCAAATTTCTCAGACTTTTAGAGAATGAATACACTTTAGGCATCTAAATATAAGATTAAAACCCACACGTAGGTACATTTTAGCAGTTGGCTCAAAAAAATCCAGATCCCTATATCAACGGTACAGATACTGCTCAAAAGTTCCAGAACAGTCTGCAAATGCATGTGATAAAAGGGACTTCACAACTAGGCTAATAAAGAGTGGTTTTCTCCATAATTTCAGAGCTAACATCTAATATTCTACAAGGCATTAGAAATGCATCACTTTAATCTATACCTTATATCTAAGTATGCATCATCACAACAGACAGGAAACACCTATCTAGAGAGGTAACAATAAACAAGTCTAGCCAAAGCAGATGCCTATCACTATAAACTGGATATTTATTAATCAGCATATAATTAACATTAAATTTCCTTGAAAGTGATACGAGAAATATGATCAGCAAAGGGGCTAAGAGAGATGGATATAGTTGCACAAAGGAAAAATCCATACAACAGTTGGCAGGCTAAAGGACAAGCAAAGCACAGCAGATAAAGTTAACCTTAAGCAAGATGTGTGCTGCTAATAAATTAACAGTTCCAAATCTTAAAACTAGTCTGATCTGCTAGCCTCCAAACACTCCTATCACAGCAGTCTCCAATTCCCTGGTATCTATCTGGCTGTAAACACATGTGGCAAGTGTTTATATTCAGTCCCAACACAAAACCCTTCTGTCTGCATATGTATCTGCCCATCTGAAGGTCCTAGTGATCCAGGATCCAAAATAACTGTTAACTCCATGGTATGCCCATAAACGGGCAGAGCAGGAAAAAGGGGCCCACATGATGTTTCCCCATAACATTAAGTTCCATAGATCTATCATTTCAAGTCTGACAACACTGATGGGGCAATGCAGGACTACTGTGGCTTCAGGTAGCTTGCAGTGAAGGCACAAGTCTGGGTCTATTTGCACTGTAAAACAGAGGATCTTGAACCTAAAGAGAGAACATCCATATACACAGAAGAAATAATCTCAAACCACAATAAAGTTAGATATGTTTGAAAGCATATCAAACAGCTGTCTGAGCCCTAATTAGTGACAAACACTCCCCTAAAGACATTGCTTAGTAATTCCAAATGCAAGAACTTGCACTTTAAAAATTCTTCCTTTCTAAAAGTACACCTACGTAGCAAGTTTAATGAGTGTTAGCTCTTCCTTTTTCAACTTTCTAAAAGCAGGATAAAGCGTCAACTCAGTACAGTTTGCAGTGTATTACTTTAGAATAACCATATACTTAACACATCTTCTCACAAGGCAACAGACTCTTCTTTATTCTAAACACAACTACCATAAATCAACATTAAGACTAATACTGCGGCTTCAATGCAGTAATATTTGCACAGTACAAATTTGACATTTGTTTTCTCAGTCATTAGCTCATTGGTAATAGTTTGTTTATTTATGGAGAATGGAATTTTAACACAATTCCTTGCAGAAATATTTCTGCAGGATGAATCCACCCTCCCACTGAGGAGGTCATTTGATCTGTTTGACAGAAATTTATCTTTCACTAGATACTGAAGACTCAAAACTCTGCCTCTTCTGTTTTTAATTAACTCAGCATAACTCATCTTCAGCTCAAGATCTCCAACACTGCTTTTTAGCATAGAAATGTGAAGTGCCTACAAGAAACCACAGAAGCACAGGAAAAGGATGAAATATAATCATGCACTTTTCCTACATTATGACTATGTTGTATACAGCCATCATCTACTCTTTAATAGCAAGAAGCAGAGACTATCCTAATCCCAAAGGATAGGATTCTTCTGTTTTCTTTTGTCCTAGAAGAGAGGAAGGTTATGGAGCAGATCATCTTGAGCATCATCACATGACACTTCAAGATAACCAGGTGATCAGGCCCAGTCAGCATAGATTTAGGAAAGTCAGGTCCTGCTTGACCAGCCTGGTCTCTTTCTATGAAAAAGCAGCCTGCTGGGTGGATAAAGGAAAGGTTGCAGATGTCTTCCTAGACTTTGGTAAAGCCTTTGACACCTTTTCCCACAACATTCTCCCAGAAAAACTGGCTGCTCATGGCTTAGATGGATGTACTCTTTGCTGGGTAAAGAAAAGGCTAGGTGGCCAGGCCCAAAGAATTGGTGCGAATAGAGATACTAAATGCCCCAAAGTAGTCTTACATATGGTTAAAAAAATTATTTTGTTTATTTATGTTACTTTATTGTAATACTTTGTCATTTTTCTTTGCTAAATGCAATCCCATTATAGCATATGGATTTCTCATGTGAAATTCCGACAAAGACTTGATTCAAAGCAGAATACACTTTGCTCTTGAAGTTCTGCTCATGCAGCTCTTCAAGTCAAAACACATAAAACCTTCAGCCTTTTGATGACTTGCACCTGTCTTACAATATTTTTTAAGAACTCCTGGCTACTCACAAATTCCCATTCACCCCCTCCCCATAATCTCTTCTGTAACATATTTCCACTTCAAGTTTGCCAAAAGCAGATGAACAGCAAGGTTGGCATAAAGAAATCTAATCCAATCAATGAGTGTTTAATACAGCTAAATAAAATGTACTCATCTGAATCCATTAGATCATATTTTCTCCAAACTAGTAAACAGCTGCAGACAGTGTCTGCTTCCCATCAAATGTTCCGTGTATAACAAACTATATCTTGTATCTCTGATGGTTCACTAATAATTTTTCAAAACCATGACTTTCAAAACACATGACAACTATGCTTTATTGAAGAAAGGAATAGGCTTAGACTGCCCAAGCCACAAATTGAAGACTAATCCAAAAACTCTACTGTAGGTGCCAAAAGTCTGCTGAATGTCAGCATTTGCTGGCATTTTTATTATTCTGAATAAAAGTGCAGACCAACTTCTTCAAAGAAACACTTCAAGCGTGACAGAAAAGGAAAAGCTCACAACTCCTATAAGAGCACAGGAGCTCAGAAAATAACTCCTTTAGCGCTGTCTGGAAAAGGTATCCCAAAGGAGTAGTTGTAAATGTGTTTAAAAGATGCAGAGCCTTAAAAACAAATTCACATCTTACATTCTGGTCTGTGGTATCAACAGCGGTAAAATAACCAGCAACTTTGAAAACATAGTAAAATTTTGACTGCCACAAACATGAAAACTGACCTTAGTGAAAACACTGAAGTACTCAACTTCTACCCACCATAACTTTGAGACTTATTTTCAATACACTCACAAGGAAAAGTCCTTGCGTGCAAAAGAAAACACAGAGGAAGGTAGCCATACTGACACATTTTCAAATCTCTGAACAGTAGTAAACTATTATAAGCTTGTTAGATATTTACTATTTTTGCTAGATTATCTAGATGAATTCCTAGCTCTTTAAAAATCTGACTCCTGAACATACATCAGAGAGCTGACTTTGCAATAATATGACTGTTACAAACTAAAATTAAGTGCATAATTTCTCTGATTCAGTAACAACAAACAGGACAAGAAATTGGGAATAAACAAGCTAGAAACTGACTCAGACTACAAAAGTCCCTTAAAAAGTCCCTAAAAATCTCATTGTAACCTATCCTAAAACTCTTATGCATGGTTACAGCCCAAGTTCCCTGTGGTGCACAACTCCAGAAGATCTCCTCTTCTGTTTTTGTGATGGCCTATACAAGCACAGTAAAGAAAATTGGAATTCATGCCATTTTTAGAAGCGTAACTTGTACTACGTTCACATGCCTAACCCCTGAATAAACACAGAAAACACTAAAAGAGCTGAACTAAATTTCTTTTCTGCATCTGGTTACCTATGGTAAGAATTAAAAAGGGTGAACTTAATTAATCTATTTGAGAGTTCTTGAAATTTACCTGATAGAGTTCTAAGAGCAGCTTTTAGGATCCCAAAAAATACATCACCCAGTAGAGAAAGCCTGGCTATAAATTTCCAAGCATTTACTTGCAATTTCCTTTGAAAGAAAAGCTGAGCACAGTAACTTTGAGCACAATGAAAAATAATCTTTGTAATTCCTGGAGACCATTACCAGAGATTGTGAGGTAATGAATAAATTCTTTAATCTATCACAAATTCAAGTTCTGGAAAGTTTTTGGTGATACGCTCAGTCAAAATGACTTACTGTATGGTGACTGAGCAGATATGATAAATTATTAGAACTCTAATTTCCAGTATTTGACCTCCACATGCAACTAATTTATAAGAATTAGAAAACATGGTGAAACTCAGAGGTTAATTGAACACTCCACTGAATTACTTTTAAAAGAAAAAAAATAGAATTCATGTATTAAGGAATGTATGCTACACTTGATGCATGACTTCAGGAAAGATTAACTTCAAATAACTACCAAACAGCTGTACGGCCTGTTTTCCACTAAGTCTGGAAAGAGACAGTCCGTAATGTCATGTCTTGAATTTCAGCACTAACATAATAGAAGATTTCCTGCTGATTTTACATCAGCTTATGATACAGGTGCAAAGGACTTAAGTTACTGGCAAACATAAGGAAAGTTAATCTAAAATCCAGAAAAGCAGCTTCTCACATTCCATAAACAGTTTATAAAATTGCAATAGTATACACATCAACTCTGGATGTGTAATCAGCCATGCTGTCACAGACCAATCCAATCAGAATACATAGCAAAAGCCAAATATTTATCTCCAAAGGTAACTGATATAAATAGATCACAAAACCAATAACAGGGAATCAGTCCATCCAAGTTATTTCTGGGAATTTATGGGGCACTTGGACCCCCAAAAAATTTACTGTTTTCATTATAAAACCAAATACTGAAGGAAGCAGAAAATGTCAGTTTTACAAGAAACTCCATTTGAAGTGAACACAATCTTTCAGCTACTACTGCAAAAGCTGTAATTTACCATACATGATGTCTTTTAAAGCTACAAACACACATACAGGCTATATTTTAGCCCTATACATCAGGTTTTGCAACTTCCTGGAAAAGTCCCAACTGGTTCATCAGAAGAAAGATTAGATAACAGAGTAACTTATTTCAGTAAGAACTCTCTCAAGTCAAGAAAAAAAACTTAAGGGTTTATGTATTTACACTCAACAGACTAAAATGCTGAAGTAAGTGTCACAAACTAAGTACCTTTTCTCAGCATACCAAAAAAAAAAAAAGAAGTTGCATACCTTAGCAAACTATCTAAAAAGACCTCAAAAATCCTTGATTGCTCCAAAACACATGCTACTATAGAGGGGCATAGCTGATGCACATAGAGACCTCAACTGTTATTCAATAAAGTTTTGTTAATATTTTTTCTCCCCTCAGAAAAGGGCATCTTGTCCCATGCAATTCTAAGGCTGTAGGAATAATTACACCACCAGTTGTCAGAGAATCTATGCAAGTATACTCAAGCAATTCAAAGCAAATTAAAATGGCTACATGCCTGCTTTATCAAAAACAGCCAAGGGGCAGCACACTGTCTGGGCTGCTTCTCATGTAACACCAAGAAGACACTGTTCAAAGAACAGTGTGAGAACTGAATGAAAAATTAAAGAGTCTCTGATGCTTTAACTATCTCTGGAGCTTCACACAACAGAAACCTGATGAAAAACTGTGAAGCACTATAATACACACCACATAAGAGAAGCACTTCACACTTGAATATATATCTTTAGAAAAGAATGGAAGCTGTATTTGCCTAACATTCCTCAAGCTACAGTCCTCTGCCACACGTATTGCCATACGTTTAAGTTCACAGAAAGCTAACATACAGGCAGAGAGCACTTTGCAATTACATTTATCTCCACCAGACAATATTATTAGCATCCTATTTAGGGGTTGCAAGTTCAAAATGATACAGATGCAGTACTACTCCCTTCATACAAATCTGATTTGACATGAGTCACAGGATGTCTCTATGTGGATACTGCCTCACTCAACACACTGCATCTGAGATGGCTTAAGTTAACTGGGAAGACAAAAATAGTCTATTATTTTACTGAATCATCATTGTGGCTATGTTTGCATGAATATCGAGAGGTGAAATCTAACACTTGCTATACAATTTTTCCAGAAACTAAATGAAGAGACTTTAGATTTCTCTAGATGTGTTTCACATTTATATATCTGTGCGTTCCAGAAATAAGAAGGTAGCCTACAATACCTTGTTCTCCCAAATGGAAATAATGTTTCTTTTCTTCCACTCTTCACTTTTTTTTTGGTGTTACACATTCTTTAGGACAAGGGGCCACTTCTTTGCTCCAAAAGTACTGCGATAGACTATCATTACAGTCAACACTTCTAGCAACAAGTCTGATGGTGACATTGTTTGTTTGCTTCTTTAAAGCTACAGCTCAACCCTTCTATACATTCTAATATGAAACCGAACATTCTTGACATCTAGCCTTTGGACTTGGTTTTGATCAAAGCCTTGCTGAAGCGACCATATTAACCCAAATTTAAATCCCTTATTAGCACCCTGGCATATGTATCCAATATGCTGTCCACTTTCTAATAAACAGATTAATACATTTCTGCATAAGAAAATCACACACCAAATTCTGTCTTTTCTATGGGAAGTATATATTTCATCATTTGGCATATTCCTAAGAAGATGCTTATTATTTCATAGGCCTGACCATATTTGTAAGAAGAAAACCCAAAACCACTTTTACGAGACTGATGGGATTTTATTAGTTACAAAGTATTTTAGTTTTAAGCAAGTTCCCCATAACTCTTCTAGCTATTAGAATCATGCAGAAATAAGTACTCCCTCTTTCAGTCACGTGTTTATCAGATAAGCAACGCGTTCAAACTTTAACACAGTAAAATTCATATAAACCAGTAGAAGTTAAAAAAGGTCATGGACTTTGCCACAGAGGATATGTGAAACTAGAGCCAGTGGATATTTAGCTTGACACCTTACCTGACTGGCTTGCTTTCTCGTAGCAAATCTTCCAGACTCTTTTCACAGTGTTCAGCTGCCACAACCAGTCTCTCTAATGGAAAAAAACCCAAACAAATGAATATAAATGAGAATGAGAGTACAGAGTTCGCAATCAACCTACTTGTTAAAGATATACAGCTTCTGGATATCACTACCATTCATGAGATATGGCAGAGTACCTTCCCCGCCTCCCCATGCAAACCACTGTCAATCCATCCATCCAGTAACCTCCTAAGAATGTTGAGCCCCTAAGTCAAATCTGACTTAAAGGTCTTGAAGATAAGCATCTACAAATTTGCAGAAAACTGTGGCTGGGTTGATGAAAAAGAACATCAGTTTTGAGAAGAGAGTCTCAGAGTAAGCACAGGAGTTTCAGTCCTGATGGGTCAACTAGCACATTGGCAGCTTTATTGCCTTTTACACAACAAATAGCTATAGGATTTGCAGGGGTCTCACATGTTCCAAAGATTGATAGGCTGGCTTTGAAATCAGAGGGAAAGACAAAACAATTGTTGCACCCAAGACAGCAATGCTAAGGAAACGAAAAAGTGCAAGATGTTACACACAGGTGTGAGGTAACTCAAAGAGGTTAAGCTTTGCTACTCGTAGAATAGCCAGCAGTGCATGTTCAGATTCAAACCCAATTAAACTAAAATATTTCCAACATCTTTTTATATGACCGCTAGAGTAAAATAAACATGTTAAATACTTTTAGGAACACAAATCATCACATAAAGATGAAATGCTTGTTACTCATCTCTTTGTTTCTCCTTTTTGAAATCAAAGGAACACTTAAGCTTTCTTTAGAAGAAAAAAATAATTCTGGGATTGCCTTTTACAACACCAGGAGAGATATACAATTAGTTTAATTCCACCAGAAAAATAAAATTAAAAAATCAGTTTGCATGTTTTTTCCATTTCATTTATACACCCCTTTTCAGTGTCTTTGGGGAGCAAATTCATGCATCTAGTATTTTTCTTGCATTCTTTTCCTAGTCTGCTTTCATATTTCTTTTTGAGGGTAGAAACTGACATTTGCAAGAAAAATAACATTAAATCACTCTACATAAGATTAACAAGCAAAAGATTATGTCAGTATCAGAAAGATAAAAATTGCTACCAGATTTGTCATATTATTTGAAAACTATTAACCACTGTTAACTCCAAACCCTAGGAACAGAATAGTCTCCAAACTTCATGGTTATACACATGCTATTCTTCAAGTTACTTCAATTATCAAAGTTATTTTCTCCTTCATATTTATATATACTCATAAGCTAAATAAGGGAAGACTCTTCATCATCAAAAAAGGCCACATTTTCCTATTTAATTATCTTTTATTTACTAAATGTTACATTAGCTAATCTTAACTTATCATCCCACTTAGTACTGTAAAAAAAATACAATTTCTGTTTCAAGAAGCACTAGCTAAAACAAGAGATCAAAATTAATACATTTTCTAGAGCCCCTGACTGCAGAAAATAAAAATTTTGCAAGTGGGAAAGCAAATGAAAATACACAAGGATCCTTCCACTCGACAGAATACTTCAGTGTTCGGAGTCAGTAATACCCTCGTTACTTAAAAGTCTGAAACATCCTATCACATGATGCATGCTAAAGGGGGAAAAAATTACTCGCTCTACTTTACAAGAGCCTGTAGCTAATCAAACAAGTAAATACAATATCCTTTTATATGAGAACATTCTTGACTTAAAGTTACAGGTGGCAGCCACATAACTGTCACAGGTGTTGCAGTTTTTTTGTGGAAACTACATGCTGTACTCCTGCTGAGCTTGCAGCAGAATAAGATCATCCAGACAAGGGAAAAAATCATAAAATAAAAAAACAAACAACTGAAGCCTTATTTGAGCTACTCATAAGCATGGTAACAGTTAGTGGAAGAGATCTTAAAGAGGTAGAATAAAAAAAATAAATAAGGGAAGCTTGCAGCCAAGATGACCAAGAACAAGAAGAGCTGCAAATCAAGTACAAGAAACCTAGCCATCCCATGAAAGCCTTCACAAAATTAAATAACAGGTATAGGAGCTCAGCATCAAAAAATATATATTTCAATGTCCCACACAGACGTGCCACAGCAACGGAGTACAAGAATTTTTACAGTGAGTTGTAAAAAGCAGAAAGTTCTAGCTTTGATCAGTTAGCAAAACATATAAAAAAAGAGGACAGACAACTAACCCCTGCCTTGTCTCTGGAGATAAGAAATAAAAACACCAGTACTGCTAGTCACAGCAAAGGCATACAGACGCTTTCAGACAGAAAACCAGGCACTTTCTAGTACTGTAAAAGCAATATTCCACTCAGTTACCTTTCAAAATATTGTCATAATGATCTAACTACAGCCATACATACTTACTTATTAAACAGAAACTCACCATGTTTACCTCTGGTAATGTCAACATACTGGCAAAGCCTGGGATGGGTGATTGTTTTAAGAATTTGAAATCTCCCCAAAATTTTGATGGAGTTAGGTGTCAGAGGAAGGCCATTACTTCCACAAACATCATGTGGCAGAGCTGAGGCAAAGAAGGTAGAGGCACCCATCTCACTGTCTTTTAAAGGAAACATCTTTTTCACACAATCTTAGGCCGTTTGCAACAATTAGTGTTCCCTAAAAAGAGAAAAAAATTATCTGCAAAAGATAGATTCTTGTGATTCAGTTTACTAGTTTGCTTGCTAAATAATGCAATGAAAGGGTTTTATCTTTGTTATGTATGTAGGAATGGGACATGTTTGCATAATGAATACAATGATAATAGTCCTGTAGCATCATAAGAAAATACATTTAAAGATGAAAGTATAGCGATAGTTTTAAATATCGATTTAAGAACCAAATAAAATTGCTTTTAAGACCAGACAAATGCTCTAATACAAGCAACCTTCAGACAACTACCACAATACCGCAGATTATTTATTCAAAACCCAGTAAAGGCACTAAACAAAAAAAAAATCTTTTTAAATATACCACCTTGTAACAGCAGCCCACAAATCCAGATTATCACACCTTTGATAAATAACCCAGCACCTATTTACTAGAGCGTTCCTAATATTTAAAACTATGAAGTAACAGTCTTCTGTCCTACCACTACATCTTTCCCTACCTTCAGGTAACTGTCAGCGCATACAATGACAGAATAACAAAGAAAGGAATTAATCTACATTAATTATTTCTATTCAACAATCAGGTGAAATAAATTAGCTTGCAATTTAGTTCCAGGTGCATTTACTTTCATGACCATTTCTCTATCTGCTCTGGCCTATGCACTTCAAAGCACTGTGAACTAAACGTTTTCTCTGCACTTTTCCATAATCAACCATTATACCATTCAAGAATATTAAAACCTAAACCACACACAAGCACACACACTTCTACAGTCAGCTAAGCCTCAGATAAAACTGCTTGACCTCTTTTTACTAGCAAACAAAGAATTTAATCAGAGGCATCAAGTATCAAAATCCAAAACTGAATCAAACCCCTGCTCAGCTCATTTCTGGATTGCCCAGATGGTGACTCAAGACATTAAAAGCTGTCATTAGGCAGTAATATCCCTCTGTACCTGTTAACTTCGATACAACATACATAATTGTGTACAAGGACACATATACAAACAGAGACTGAAAGGCCAAGCTTATAGAGTCTCCAGAGAGCTCTGGTCTGGAAGTTGCAACAGTGAAATAGATGGCATCTCCGCATAATATGGAATAAGAGGCCATAAAGCAAAAAAACCCCTTCATTAAACAAGCCTATACAGAAGAGTACCATCCAGCTCACTCCACCTCCAGAGGCATTGTGGCACAGAGTCTGAAGGCATCTGTATGTACAATCAACAGAAACAGTCCAAGATAAAGAAAGCACATCCAACTCTCTTGTCAGCTACAGAATGTTAATTACTGTATAAGTTCTAAAGAGTAGAATCATGTTACTCTTTCAGCTAACACTGACCTGCTGCTTTCAGGAAAAGCTGTTATCTCATGAGAAAGTCACACAGGAGAAACAGAGCATTTAATACTCTGAGATACTTCAGTGTCTCAAAATTAATTTTTTCTCTAACGGAATAACTTGGTTCCCAGCATAAAATTCCCACTAAAAACCTACTATGTTTCTTCTGTGAATCTTAAGTGAGAGTGTGACCCCATAACAGGCTGCACAGAGATTCTTATATACTAATCATATTTACTACGTGTAAACAAATGGATAAAATGGAACATACCTTTTATTTTAACAAATACAGTCCAATTTGTTATCTTACTAACAATCATTAACTTACCTAACAATCATTGAAGATGTATTCTGCCTATAAATTCTGTCTTTGATAGATAACAACAGATCACATGCACATTAGGCATATTTGACAAACCAGTATTTTTTTACATTGTTACTCTGTTCAATAACAAATACGGTGCAGAACTGCTTTGAATTCTAGCTACACCAACTCAACAACAGATAGGAAAAAAGTTCAACATTTTCATTATAGCATTGTTACTTGAGATAAACAGAAAACAAACTAGATTTTGACAAGGCTTCAATATCATTACTCTTTCTTGAAAGAATACACAAATTCAGGCAGAAAAAAAAAAAGAGACAGGTATTGTGGTGTTTTGGCATAGGTAACTGACAAACATAGAATCATAGAACAACCAGGTTGGAAGAGACCCACTGGATCATGGAGTCCAACCATTCCCATCAATCACTAACCCATGTCCCTCAGCACCTCAACCACCCGTCCCTTAAACCCCTCCAGGGAAGGGAACTCAACCCCCTCCCCATGTGAAGGACTCTTTCCCTAAAATGCTAAACAGTTATTCCTTTCCCTACTCTTTTAGGGATATTAAAACATCATTTTACTCAAGTGAGATACAAGCCACCAGCAAAGGTTAAAAATGCTCTAAGTAGTATTTGGAAAATTCTGTCATAGATACACAAAAGTTCTTGTGAATACCTACAGAAAATACACTAGAAGAATTACTAATGTTGTCTGGAGCACTTACGTTCCTACCTAGAGTAAGGTGTTGCTGTTTTAAGAGAAAGCTACAGACATCTCAAGTTTCATATCTGCTGCTAGAACACGTAGCTAGTAGGAAAGAAACCAAGACTTGGATAGCACAAAGAAAACATTTGACCTTACTTTGATAGGCCAAGGGAGACTTTCAGTCACACCTCTCTACTTTATAGACAGAATCACAGAATTGTTTCTGTTCCAACCATAAAGCTACCACTGCCTAGTCCATCACTAAATCGTGTGTCCAAGTGTCACATAATCATAGAACCATCAAGGCTGGAAAATGCCTTTAAGAACATCCAGTCCAAAGTCAGCCCAACACCACCATGCCTACTAAACCATGTCCCTTCTCACCACATCTACACATCTCTTAAATATCTCCAGGGATGGTGACTCCACCATTTTCCAGGGTAGCCTGTTCCAATGCTTGACAATTCTTCCAGTGAAATTTTTCCTCATATGCAATCCAAACTTCTCGAGGGACAACTTGAGGACATCTCCTCTTATCCTGTCATTTGTAACCTGGAAGAGACCAGCACCCACGCCCCTAACAATCTCCTTTGAGGTAGTTGTAGAGGACAGTAACTTCTTCCCTCATCTTCCTCTTCTCCAGACTGAACCACCCCATTTTCCTAAGCTGCTCCTCATGAGACTCATGCTCCAGCCCCTTCACTAGCTTTTCTGCCCTTCTCCACATGCATCTCAATGTGCTTCTCATGGAGAGGGGTCCAAAACTGAACACAGTGATTAAGATGTTACTCCTGTTACTCTTTTTACCAGTTTACCAGCATCTTTTGGTAATAGCCTGTCTGCCTGTTCTGCTACATCAGCATCCACATGTAAAGATGGCGTTTGTGGCCATTCGATTTATATACTTGGCTGTTGAAGAATTAAATCCAGTAAGAGAAAAATCAGCATTAACCTGTTTGCTAAATTACAGAATCTCTAGATTGGAAAAGACCTTTGAGATGATCAAGTCAAACTGTACCTGTCCACTAATAAACCACGTCCAAGGACCTCATCTACCTGTCTTTTTAAACTCCTCCAGGGATGGGGACTCAACCACCTCCCTGGGCAGCCTGTTCCAGTGCCCAATGACCCTTTCTGTGAAATTGTTTTTTCCTAATGTCCAGCCTAAACCTCCTCTGGCAGAGCTTGAGACCATTCCCTCCTGTCCCTTGTCTCTCGAGAGAAGAGGCCAGTTCTCTCCTCTGCACAACCTCCTTTCAGGTAGTTGTAGAGAGCAATGAGGTCTCCCCTAAGCCTCCTCTTCTATAGGCTGAGCAACCTCAGTTCCCTCAGCCACTCCTCACAAGGCTTGTTCTCCAGCTGAAACGACTACTGGAACTGCTGGAAACCCCAGGCAGCCCCGGTAACCGCCCCTTGGGCCCTACAAGCCCACCGGCCGGAGCCTCCCCAGTCCCAAGACACCACACACAACCCCACAAAGGCGCAAACCGGTGCTGCCTTTCCGCACCTCACGCCCCCGCCGGGACCGCCGCTCCCTCAGCCCCTCAGTAACTGAGCAGCCCAGGCGGGGCTCCCTCAGCCCCTCCTCCACTACTGGACGGGGCTCCTTTAGCCCCTCAATGACCAAGCTGGCCTCCCTCAGCAGAGGCTGCGCTGAACGAAGCGACCACGCCCTACAGCGCGACGCCTTTATTCGTCCCTTCTCCTTACGTTAGTGCACCGCGCCACCCAACTTCGAAGGACCCCGTCTCGAGGTCTCTATGCGTGATGCCTGAAATTTCTTTCTCAGTTTGGGTTCCCTAGTTGCCTCCTGATAGACCTCAGGCGTGCCCAAGGGCAGCCCTCGAGGGGAAGAGGGTCCTTTCCCCGCAGCGGGCGGAGGCGCGCGGCGGCGTCTCGGTTCATGTGAGTGTCTCCTGTCTGGGGCCCCGTGTGGCGATGGGGGGGCGGTTTTGCCCCTGTTAGGGTCCCTGGGGTCTCCTCGGTTGTCTTGGTTCTGTCGCCTCTCACCACGGCGGGCTGATACCCTCATGCTGCCCCGTGGGTCGAGCGGGCGGGAGCCCCGCAGGCCCTGTTAGGCTTCCTTAAAGAAGGGGGGTGGCTGGAGCGGGGGTTCCCTGCGAGCCCTGTGCTGGGGGAAGAGAGTGGTTGTAGGGAAACTGCTGCCGTCTCTCCAAGGGAAATCTCACTGCAGCGAAGGTGGAAGGTTGAGCAGCTCGAGTTGGAGGAAACGGCGTTAAGTTCCTTGTTCTTTGGTTTATATAAGGGATTTAATCTTGAGGCTTTAATGTGTGCTGTAGCTGTAGGTGGAATTGCAAGTTGTTCTAGTTTGGGCCAAAGTAAAATATATTCTTTAGCGTGTCAGGTAAGTAAGAGAATATATTCTGATTTAGCCCAATCTAATTCTCTCTTGTGAGACCTCATTTGGAGTGTTGTGTCCAGTTCTGGAATCCACAATGTAAGAAGGATATAGAGCTGTTGGAACAGGTCCAGAGGAGGGCTACAAGGATGATCAGAGGGTTGGAGCGCCTCCCATACGAGGACAGACGGCAAGAGTTGGGCTTGTTCAGCCTGGAGAAGAGAAGACTCCAAGGACATCTTATGGCATCCTTCCAGTACCTGAAAGAGCTACAAGAAAGCTTGGAGAGGAGCTTTTTACTAAGGCATGGAGTGATAGGATGAGGGGGAATGGGTATAAATTGGAGAGAGGCAGATTTAGACTAGACATAAGGATAAATTTCTTCACCATGAGGGTGGTGAGGCACTGGCACAGGTTGCCTAAGGATATGGTGGCTGTCCCATCCCTGGAGGTGTTCAGGGCCCGGTTGGATGGGGCCTTGGGCAGCCTGATCTAGTGGGAAGTGTCCCTGCCCATCACATGAGATGGCTGATCTTTAAGGTCATTTCCAACCCTAACTATTCTATGATTCCATACCATACTTTGCTGAGAGGAAGCATGTGCATGAAGCAATTCTTCTGAAATCAACTTGATTTCCTTTATTCATCCCATTGACTGAAATGACAGTTTGGAAGTGATGGACTGTTGAAGGAAATGCTGCAATAGCCTGGAATGTACAGGCATAGAGTATCTATTGCGCCTATTGTAGGAATGGCTGTTAGTAATTGGAAAGGAGATGCTTTCTCAGTTCTGATACATGGTATATGTTTTTATTATGAGTTTGAATAGATTTGAGTGAGTGAAAAACAGTATAACTAAGTATTTGGTCCATCCTCAGTAGAGAACTTGTAAAACTTTAAATATAGTACATACTGTGTATAAGGATGCACGGATTGGATAACAGGGGTGAGCTTATGGTTTGTTGTTCTTTGGGTTATGTTATGAGTATGCAGCTCACTAGCATACTGCAGTGTTACTGAACTACTGTGTACCTTGAGCTAATCAAGAAGTGTCCTGGTCCTAGCTTTAGCAGCTGGCAAAATGAAGAAAATACTGCTCCAAAGCAAGTAATCCTTGGATTTCCTATCTTTTCTGTTTCCGTAGCTTGGTTGGTTGGCTTTTTTTTTTTTTTAAATTCAGTCATTGTTTTTCACAAATAGTGTTGTGATTCAGGATGCGTAGATGAAATCTGCAGTAAAGTAAGGCAGGAGTGATTAAATATACCATTGGGGTTTTTTGTGTGCCCCTATCATTCGCTTACTATATTATTCTCCATTTATGTTTAAATAATGATATATTATTTAGCTGACCTGTTTGAAAGCAAGTCCAAAAATATGTAAACTAGCACCAAAGTCCTAAACCTGAATTTTTAATGCTGGATATTGTTAAAAAGGATAAGGCCTTAGAAATGAGAACTTTGACAAATCTCATAAAAAAAAATCAGTAAAGTGGTGTGTTTTGGTTTGGCATTTTCTTTGTTTATTTGTTTTAGTAGTTTTGGGGTTTTTTAGTTATCCTCAAGGGTCTTTGCTTCTCAACGTGGCTTCATAATATATTCTCCCCATTAAGTTGCAAAATCATAATATATTTTTGTTAGAGTATTTTTGACTTTAAAGAAATACATTGGTGAGTTGCTTTGAAGTTTTAGCAGCATTGAATCCTGAAAGTGGTATATTAAAGGCAGAGTGATTTAAGCCAAAATGATTCTTCAAACTATCTTTAACAAATTTGGACTCTGGATTGTCCTCAGAGGCAGAATGCTTTAGTTCCTATTTGAAGCTCTTCTCTCTTGTGGTCTGCTACATCATATTTGGTTTTCTGATTTATGTAGCATAGTTTGGAAGAAAGGATTGCTCATAAATATTCAGTTTCTTCAAGTGTTTGGAAGGAGCTTGTGGTTTAATACCTATCAAGTACTTCAAAATCTCTATGAAGTGTGCTATAGAATGCACTTGTAGGGGCAGTTTCAGATATGCAAGGTCAGGTCATGGAAGAAAAGAGCTTAGGGTAAAAGCAAATTCAGTTTCAAATCAAAATGTATCACAATTAATAGACTTTGTCAAATGAAACCTTAGTGCAAGATGCAGCTGAGGAAGATGATACATCCGCATAACCTAAAAGAAGTGCAATGGGTTTACAAAAACATAGCTTCCATTTCAGTTGTCTGGAGAGAATTGTATCAAATAAGAAAGGATATTTGCTAAGAGAAGGATGTTGTACAAATCTTATAATAGTCATTCAGTTTGAAAATAATAGGACTCTCTAGTTGTCTTATAGCCTTTAAACCTTGATGCTTCTGATGATGAAACATATATGATTGGGAGAGCAGTCTGAAAAATAAAAGTTTAGTGCAGAAAAGTATGATGAAGTTCCTTTGACATTATTATAATTCTAATTTAGTGTGAATTTAACAATGCTCGGCTAAAGTAGGGCCTCTTTATTGAAGGAAGGCAAACAGCCCATAGATGTTTTTTCATCCTTTTCATTTGGGAAATGTTTTCTGTAAGGGCTGTTTAATATGGTATTGTTAGTTCAATTATATATGTTATCCAAGAAGACTAGCAATGTAGTTAAGTATGCCATGATGGGGGGAAGCAAGCAAAACCCTAGGACTTCTTATACTCTTGCAGTATCGTTTAAAATCAATCAATAACATTTTCTTAAAATTCTTTCTGGAAATGAGTCAAGGGATTCTACTCTACTAGGGTCTTTGATTTTTCTGCTGACTTGAAAGTTTCACAATATTGTGTTTTCTTGAAAAGAGAACTATAAAATATTATGTGAGTAATGCTCCGTCATGCAAGGCATGTTGATATCCTTCCTTCCTTTCCCTGCGTTTGTTCTTTCTAAAGTTCCCTGTTTAACATCCTTGGTAGAATCATATTTTTGAAGCACTGATTCTTAAGTTAGAGTGTTGAAATGTTTAACTGTAATGTATATCACTGAAATTTCATGCTATGTACTTGATGTGTGAATTCCTAATTTATTGATAACAGCATTGTGATAATTTGGTTACTATTTCCAAATTATCTCCTAAACTTTTGTTTGTTTTTGTTCAGTAAACTCCATAGAGACCCAGTTCTTTCTGATATTGGGGATTGGGATAGTGTTGTTTCTTAAATTAGGACTAGAGTAGAAAAAAAACCCTTCATTTTTATATTTGCTTGAAATATATTGCGATAACAACACAATCATTTCATTTGGCATGAAGCTATAAAAGCAGCTTCTGGAAATATTGTAAAAATGTCTCAAAATATTTCCATCCTTTTATTATGCAGCACATTTTGTACTATAGAACTGTGTTAGTTTGTATTAGAAGATAGTAAGGGATAATGATGTAATAATCAGCTGTAGTGATTTCTGTGTTTTCCTTCAGAATCAACAGAGCATTTCTTAAATTGCTGGTCTGTGCAAATTTACTAATTAGGAGTAGAATTTATTTAGAAAAGTACCTGGTTCCTGTCCACCCCATTAAAGTAGAATGAATAATTTTATGGATGCCGTGTTACTCTGTTCATTTCTGTAAAAGCCCTAAGAAGCAGCAGAGGTGGCCTGTTCATTCTGGATGTCAAGAATTCAAATAACAGTGTAAGAATGAAGAGCAGATCTTGAACTGGGAAGTAAAAAAATGAATTGAGACACAAAGTAGGAGATAAGCTTTGTCCAAGACCTGTCTAAACCAGGAATTGAAAGAAAAATTGAGCTCTTAGGTACCTAGAAATCCTGTGTACTTTACAAGTCCCCGTAAGCCTACAGGTGCATTAGATGTATGATAAAAATAATGCAAAGCAGTTGTCATAGGAAGAATTAAAGTGTGCAGGAAGACAAATCTGGTATCTACCATAATATTTTTGAACTTTTCTGATTATTGATTTGACTGCTGTATGTCACAGCTGCCATGTGAGTGAATTCATTCATGTTTGTCTCTTCTAAGGAAGTGTCTTCTAAAACCTAAAGATTATCAAGCGCAAGACAACACAGATAGAACTGAGGGATCAGCATAGTGGGCAGTTGCAAGGAACATCAGATGTGAGCAAAGTAAATAGCATGCTTTGTTTCTTGTAGTGGCATGAATTATATGATGTCAGTCCAGCAGAGATCCCCAGAACCCCCTGTTTTTTCTCCTCATAAACAGTTACCTCTATAGTTCTTATTACTGTCACCAAGAAACAGTTCCCTTTTCACATTTCCTGCCATACTGGGATGAGGGGGAAACCAATGTTTAATTTTAATTTCCATAGTTACATTACTGTTAAACAGTAGGCGGGGGTGTGGTAGGGGAACAGTCACAGATAGCTTTTTTTCTTCCCTGGTGTGGTGGAAGCCTTCCTTACTCATAATTTAGTATGGTTTCTAAAAGATTTGGATACATCTCAAAGCAATCATCTGAACAAAACTGCTTTAATGGTTTTGTTTTGTATACATATATAATATAAATATTTTGTATTTTATCTATACAAACATGTAATATTTATTATATTTTATAGTTGAAATATGTACGTTTTACATATTAAATTTATTTATACATATCTAGTGCTTGGCAAAAAAATATAGACCTCTAAAGATAATTCCTTTAAACAAAACCTCAAAAATGGTTTACTGACTAGGCTTGGTGACTACAGATCAGTAAGGCATCATTTAAAGCTTTCACAGTTTTGTTTTCTCTTGGAGAACAAGAAAATAGAGCAATGTCTGTGTTACAACATTAGAGGTCAGTTTCTTCAGAGTGAATATAAAATTAGTACATCGATATCTTACTTCACAGGTAGTTTATTTATCCTGCTTTCATCGTTATCAAATCTGTGATGTGTTTTGTCCTCCCAAATGACAACACCTGAAATGTCAAAGTGTCACAAGTTAGAAGAGTAGGCTTTACTACATGTTCTTTAAAGTTAAATGAAATGCTGTGATATGCAAGAGGGAAATATTTTCATAACACTGGGTGTAATGAAAAGACCTTAGTAGAAGAGGAGCAGAAGAGGAGAAATTCTTCAGCCTGGAGAAGGAGACAGGAAAGGCCTTATTGTAGCCTTCCGCTGCTGAAGGAGGCCTAAAAGTAAAATGGGGCCAGACTTACCCTCTTGTGACTGGACATGGGGTAATGGTTTGAAACTAAAAGAGGGCAGATTCAGACTAGATGTGCAGAATACATTTTTTACTGTGAGGGTGGTGAAACACTGGAACAGGTTGCCCAGAGAGGTGGTAGAAGCCCCATCCCTTAGCATTCAAGGTCAGGTTAGGCGGGATTCAGCATCCTGATCGAAGATGTCGCTGCTAATTGCAGAGGGGTTGGACAAGATTGCCTCTAAAAGTCCCTCTCAACCCAAATCATTCTATGATCTCAGGTTCGTTGTATCTGTTATGCCTTTAATCACTTCTGACAGATGTTTATCCTGTTTTTAAAACCTTCCAGTGATTGATATTCCATAACCTCTACAGGCAGCTTGTTCAGTCCTTTACTCTTACTTGAAAGTTTTCCAAATGTCTAACTTAATCTTTCTCGCTTTTTCCTGTCTGCAGTAGACCTGGTGAACAGTTTAGTCCTGTTGTCATACCAACATACATTGTGTTTGTATAACGAGACCAAGTCTCCCACCTATCTTTTCTTCCATAGACTAAACAACTACACTGCTTTTGAGCTTTTTGATCATCTTTGAAGTGTCTTTAAACAGTTGAGAGAGAGAAGAGGAGGATCTGCACAAAAGCAAATCTCTGTGGCTGTTGTAGGTGGGGGAAAGTCCTGGTTATGCATGAGCACAGTTTGTATGTTTCTTGGTAAGCTTGTGAGCAGTTGAGACAATATGCCCGTAATATTGTAACTAAGTATAACTAAATAGCTAAAATATGGTTAGTCAGGCATTTCCTGTCTTACCTCTTCATTATTCCTTCCTGTCTCCTTCACACTTCTTTTCTAGAAAAATCACAAGTTTGAGCTGATTTCCCCTTTTAACTGGAGGGGAGAGGCATGGTAGTGGGATAGACCCAGGTGAGGAATTGTTCCCTGTAGTGTTTGTAATGTGTTATTGATTCATTAGTTGGTTGCCTTTGGTCTTTTTGAGTCATAAAGTCTTTAATGGTCAAGTCCATAAAAAGTGTGAAACATCTTGTAAGCAGGTATTCTCGTCCTGAGAGTGTAGCCCCTGTGATTCCAGTTACTTGAATAGGTCTCATAGGCAGAAAAAGGGAAGACAGTTTTGAACATAATGAAAATGTGCTGGTTTGCCTGGGTAGCGTGAGAGGTCCAAATGTTTTTAGATTGTCACCATATTCATTTGAATATTCCTAAACTGTCCAAGCATACACATTTATATTTAAATAAGAAAAAATCCTTGCTTGAGCATGCACTGTACTTCTGACAAATGCTTATAAATTCAGCGTGATTATAAATTTGTAAGCAATTATAACTGTGGTTTTATGCGATGGTAATCACTGTTGATCCTGATGACAAACTTGAGTGTGGCAGATCTCTATTCAGTTTTCTAAGGGAGAGTTGCTTATGATGCAAGTCATGGCCTGCTCCTGGATGATGATAATAAAGGTATGAATTACTTTTAAAGAGATAAGTGAGAGAATCATGTTTACCTACTGAACTGAGAGAAAAGGTTTCTCTTAAGTTACGTTTACAACCTAGAGTCATGATAGCCTGAAATTGATGTATTTTGATGATTAAATGCATCATTTGGAACTGTAACAGCAGCTGTTGACATACACTGTTTCTAAAGAAAATTACTTTGATACCTTACCAAAATGGGAGTTGGATAAATTCCTCTTTGCTGTGTACAGTTTTCAGAAAGAAATTCCAGAAGAGGTACCTTCTCCTGGCCTAGTTTTCACAATTTTTGTTATGCTCCATGTGTATACAGTCTTAAGTTCTCTTGCCACTTCACATAAATTAATAGCCTGGAAACTGCTCCTTGACTTTAAAACCTGCAGTAAGGGAAGCTTAAACTACCATTTGTATTGGAAAGCAATATATGCTGTATTTAACCATCATCCGTTAAACACACTTCACGTAGAAGGACCCATTCTTCTTTCCTCAGAATGCTGGAGAAACTGACAGAAGAAAACTGCTGGATTAGAAGAAAATTGAATTTCTGTCATAACTGCTTTCTTGCTGTGTTGTCTCATATTCTAATTACCTGAAAGCAGACAGTTTCTGAGATGCTTTTTACATTCGAAAGCAGCTGACAATGTAGAAAACATCATCAAATTTGCCTCAGGTTAGCACATTTCCTTGAGATCATTTGGTACAATCTTTTGGCATAAGACTACCCATTTTAGAAGGCTTTTATTTGTATTTCCTTCTGATCAGGAGCTTTCCCAATGGAACTTCAGTTGAGTATGAATTAATAGGTTTAAGTATTAGACTTCTGACTTTAGGATCCTCTCTCAGAAACAATCCATGGCTATTGGATCTGGTTCCTGTCCCAGAGTGTTTCTCAATTACAGCTTAATATACAGCTTTGTAGTGGCATCTTGTTTCAGACTCTGAAGATAAGTGAGCAGATCATTTCAACAGCTCAGTTGGCTGGGGCAGCTGGGGACTTCCATTCCCACCAGAGTGTGTGGGCTTGTGCATGGCATGCAGGAGGCATTATGTTTGGCTTGGTAGCAGCCTCTGTGGAGTGAAGGCTGTAAGTTCACATTGATGCTTGTCCTACTGTAAGGTTTGAAATCTTCTGTGTGAAGTGCTCTCGTAATTGGTAACAGTTGCACACTAAGGAAGTCACCATTGCCAACTAGGATATGACACTCAACCGTACACCAGGGAAATCAAGCTTTTTTGTAGGGGTTGAATTACCCTGCTATGTCACAGCGGGTAAGTAATTTCACATCCATATGACCATCTATAAAATAATACTAATGATAAAAACAAGGCGCAGATTTTTTTTCCTTTATATGTAGCTTGTAATTAAATTTTACTGGGAAGCTACCTACAAATTTGCAGTTTTTGAAAATGCTGCACCAAAATATTCTAATTTAAAGTAATTGTTTTAAAATGTCAGATTTTTAATATAATCCTGTTGTATTCCAAATTATTCTAATTTAGCTCAATTTGTACTAAGCTATGGAACAAAAGAAGCTTTGAATTCAAAGATGAAATATGACTACTCTCTGAAAGCTACTTGGAGGATTTTTCTGTCAGATTCCATCAGTCTTAACAGCTGACATCAGTCCTCTTGGTGTCCAAGATGAATGCAAAAGTGTTTGGTGGTTTTGTTTGTTTGTTTTGGTCTGCACTGATCTAGTATTAAAGAGGAGAAAACAATTTTAATCCTAGAAGGTTCTGAAAGGGAATAATTACAGGCCTGCTTGCTCTTCATGTGCCATTATAAGATACAGTATTGCCACGTTTTCTCTCAAGCAGTGCTTTAAGTATTTATAGGAGATATGTGGTCAGGAATTTTACCTAAACTAACAGGCTATTAACTCAATAACCATGTTGCTGTTCTGGACTGTACCCAAAGGACTAGTAAGGTTGCGTACTGTAAAATTGAGTTCTCAAGTGCTCATAAATCCAGATTCAGTAAGACTGATGTTCCTGACTTAGTTCTTTCCTGTACCAGTGCATGAACATTTTTGAGAATTTATACATGAGTGTATGCAATGTTAAATTAACAGAGGGGAGAGGATGGGGATGTTGTCCTGTGACAGCTAGCTTTGCACAGGTAGTCAAAAAATCTCTTGATGTTCCCTTATAGTTTAGAGTACAGAAAGCATTGTATGCCAAAAATAAGCCTTTCAAGATCATCCTCTTTGGTTTAGGATGGTCATGTTTGTGTGTCAGCTAATATAACTGATAGACAAAAATGTAGTTTGCATGGGGTTTACATTTGATTTATCGATCCTGGCAAACTAATGTTGTTTTCAAAATGTGAAATAAGTGTATAAGTGGTTCTCTGTTAATAAGAACTGAATGACTGAAAGAAAAAATCCTGTTTTAAATATAAGCAGCATTTGCTGTACAGGGCAAAGTGACAATGTTTATTCTATACAAAAGGCATCTTTTCATAAGACTTTCTTGTGTTTCAAATCAGTAGAATGTCTGAAATAGCTACATAATAATATAACATTTTTGTGGGTGTTTTGTGGGTGTTCAAGTTTCTGGGGAGATGATGTCTTTAAAATGCCTTCTTGGCAGCCAAGGTTTTTGACAAGAGTTATTATCCTTATTGCTGTGACAGACCCAAAGGAAAAAAATTTTGAGAGATATTTTTAAATTGTACTTCTGTTCTCAAGTAAAGCCTGTCTTAAAGAAAGGTTGTAAGCATTTCTTTCTTCTTTACCTTTTTATAACTGCTGTGCCTGTTCTTAATTAAGGAGGTTATGCAAATGTTCACTTTTTTGGATAAAGTTACAAAAAAAATCAATAAAATAGCAAAGAAACAGTGTTCTACTTGGTATCAACCAAATGATAGATTTCAGCATAGTTCTTGTTATCCTTCTGCTGTCTGATTCATGGGTAGTTTACCCTGTAGTTATTACAATAAACTAAAGCTTTCACTCCCCAGTAAAACCTGTACTGAGGATGAACCACAGTAGAGATTCTTCGAGGTCCTGTGGCTTATGCTGATCTTGCAGATTTGTCCAGATGCAACTGAGTTGGCTTATTTCTGATTTTATAGGCATATGTGTGTGACTATAAAGTCCATCACCTGTTGAGGAATTTTTATGAGGATGCTCTGAGGCATGAGTAGCAGCTACTTTTTTTTTTTATTCAGTGATAGCCACTGGATACACCAGTTTGGAAAATTAAGCTTTTATAAATATAAAAACTGAACCAGTTTTCTGTTCCAAGGAACTGGATGTCTTTTGGGTTTGGAAATCGTTTCTTAATGTCAAAGGAACAACGTAACATGTTGTGAGTGTTGCATCTTTTCCATCATGGGAGTTATGTGAGAATTCCTTCTGCACATGGTGATCATTTACCAAAAGATTCTGATAGTACTATTAAATTATTAATGCAGTGGGATCCAAAAGATACACACTGCTGAAAAAATACATAAGGCTGTCCAACTGTTTTGGCATATGAACTGCTACTTAAATTTCAGATTGTGCAGTAAAGCACAACCAGATGACTCTACTGAACTTCCAGGGGACCTGGCAGATATAGCGGGTGTATAACCTGTTGAGGCTTAAATCAAGCAGTGCAAAGCAGCTGCTTTCCTCGAGCTTTGTTGTGAACCATCCATGTCTTGAAATACTGTGCCGACTTCTTACATTAATAAATTGCATAGAACTTCGTATACAGTCATTGTTACTGAAAATTTTTGGTAGATCTGAAGGCAAAAAATTTGTTACAAACCACATCCAAATTGTTTTACTTTTGTCTTCATCAGGATAGAACTCCTTGTAGTCATGTCTCTGCTTTTTTACTCCTTGGGGTGTCTTCTTAGGGGTGGAAAAGAGTACAAAGTTTATTCAGAACTGGACTGACACAAGCATTAATTAGAAACTACTCAATACAAATTCAGCACAAGCTTGCAGCCAGGATGAGAATGAAATTGCGTGTGCTTCTAACTTACTGTAACTCTTTAAATGTTGAAGCTGTAGTTATGCAGTTAATTAGTATTTTGCCATCTACAGGTGAAATACAGACTTGAACAAAATACTGAAATAATTTTTACTACTGACTGCTTATTTTCTAGTGATCTCTACCATACAGATCCAAGAGGTCCATTTTAATTTAGATTAAGTCTGTCATAATACTCTCAAAGTAAAACAAAATTCATGCTTCTACCTTTGTTCGTTTGTATGCCTGTCTTATTTCTTCATTCATTGCTTCTCAGATTTTATTTATGCCTGTCTCATTAATGCTGTGACTTTGGTATGTTGTTCCTTTTCAAATCAGACTTGTCTTCATGTTTAAAAATAGTACTTACTAAGTAAATTCTGTTGCCTCAAAATTGGTACCAGTGGATAGGCCTTTTTTGTGCAATGTTCCATCACATTTTTTAAAAATTGCTTACATGCTGCAGTGTTTTTAATATGAAAAATTTTGGTTGTGTGTTTTTACTGTTTACAGACGTTTAAAATAGGGAGGAGTAGGCTCTTAGGGCCACTAAAAGACTTGCCTGCAGCTGGGGTTGAGCCTGCTTTATCTGGCAGCTAGAAGGCTTGAACTGTAGTCTCCAGAGCTAGCAAATCATTCCTCAGGGCTGGCATTGTTTCTTGGATGGACTGTGTTAGACATGTTAGTTGTTTGGAAACCTGCAAAGCAATTAGTTTGACTTTCAGTGCATGAGATGTGAGTTAAAATAACATATGGCAGAAGTGTACAACTTCACCTAATAGTTTGCTGTTTGGCAAGTTGCCTTCAATACTGACTACACAGGAGTTTACGAACACTTTAGAAATTGTATTTAAGTCTTTTTGTATAAAGCCCAAGTTAAAACAGTCACTTGTTTGGGGACATTCAGGAAGGAAGGATTCTTATGTCTTTCTGCAATTATAAGTCTGCACAACTGTATTACCATATTTTACAATACGTTGTTATGTTTCAGGCTGTAATTACATTTTGAACTTGTTTAAAAGAGGGTTTTTTTAGCAAAATTCAAGGATAATAGTTAAAATTTCTTTTGATCTTTCATAGCGCCACATTTCTAGTATCTGGGGGGAGATCACTGATCTATCATAGAGAGTAAAAAATGAGATTCCATAATGATTTATTTGATGATAATTTCTAGATTTTATATTTTGCAACTTATCAATATTGCTTCAAACCTTGAGAAAAAAACCCATGGGGTTTTGTTTTATTGGGTTTTCTGGTTTTGTTGTTTGTTTTTTGGTTTTCTGCTGTCGTTGCTAACTGTTGCTTTTCAAGTGTTTGGCATTGTTCTGCCCAAAATGTTCTGGTAGGTCTTCCTTGCTTTATGCAGAGAAGGACCTAGGTGAGTGGCTACATTTTGATCATTTACACAAATTTTCTTAGGGCCTTAAACTATCCTAAATCATCTTTCGAGTTGCATAAACTTACTTTGACAATGTGAGGTGCAGGAAACCTGTGTTCTTCACGAGCAGTGTGTTTAATTCTAAGCGACAGATGAGCAGATAGTTAAATCTTAAGTGATTTGTATGTCTTTTTGATGCAATTGAAATGATATTTGTGTGATGTGGTGCATTACGTCTTTTGCTGCATTATAACAAGGGAAATAGGGCTTTGATTGTGACTAAGTAGTGTAAAACAATGCAAAAGTTTTGCCTACTGTCTTAAGTTACTTCTGTTTTCATTCTTGGCATTATATTGCTTCTTACTGATACCTTAGTCTATTTGGTTATTGGTTTAAAAGACAAGTTTTTTGAAGTCAAATTTGTCAACAGCTTCATGCTTTACGTGATTTTGTAATTGAGGTATTGTATTTTTCCACAGATAAAACTGTGGAAAACCTGTGTTTCTGATCAGTAAATATTCTTCTTCTCTCTTATGATCATGGAGACATTTAATCTTTTAGGGTTGCCCTTGAAAAGGAATACTTAGGTGCAAAAGCCATGGGTTGCATTTTAAAATATGCAACAGGTATAAAACCAGTGAAACATGTGACCTTCTGTGATAGTGATGGGTAAATGCTTGAAAGTTACTGAATATAGCTAATTTCCAAAATGTCCTAGCAATAGAATTTTATTATTGCAAATTTGTAACTAAATATTATAGACCTTTGTTTCCCTTAAGACAAATTACGAACTGCCGCTGTTCTTCTATGCTTTAATTAGATTAAAATAGTGAAGTGATCAAGACAAAACTAAGATTTGATCTCAAAACTAGCCAGTTGTAGGTCTCTTAATTTATTTGTTGTTTTTATATATAGTATAAATTTTCATAGTTTTGAAAACTAAACCTTGAGTTTTCACCAAAAATATGAAATCAAATCAAATCTTAGCCAAAGAGGTTTATGCATCAAGTCTTGAGTACTTTATCAGAAGTTAGGAGAAACCACTAAGAGGTAATTGTTTTTTCTAAAGCACAAAACCTGATTCTTTGATACAGGAGAAGGTGGGACAAGTTGCAGTAATTTCTTTAGCAAAAGATAACTTAGTTTCTTCTTCTTCCCGGTTTAATGTGCTAACTACTGTTCCTTTCTTAGCAGAATAAAAAGGTAGGATAAGATATTCTTAAATCAAATTCACTGTGTGTCCTGGCAGTTCATGGAAGTGCAAAATGTTGGAAAGCAGAACCTGGCAAACAGCTGGCAGGTTCTGTTATATTTATGGGGTTTTGTAAAACTGGCTGCCAGGAATGACCATACTTCAAAAAGGTTCTCCCATAGAAGTCTTTGAACACACTTCTTGCAGAGACAAAGTGATTGTGGATGGTTTTTGCATCTTTTACAGAAAGTTGAGTACATTGCCCTATAAGTTGGCCACAGTAAAGCTTCTTTAGGGATCTCACAGAAGAAGAAAAGGAATTTAACGTGAGAGCTGTGTGAGACTTAAGACCAAAAGCTTAGGATGAGAAATTGCCATTAAATAGTTTTCTGTAGCTTAAATTAATGAACTTTATTTAGTATTGGAAAATTGCCTTTGTGGTGTTACGAACTTTTAGACTAAGGCTGATCCCACTGATTACACTTTGTAATGACAAACTTAATCTGAACAGAACATCTCGATTGAAAAGCAAACATATCTTTTTAAGACTTCTGTTTTCTCCGATAGTGACTCCTTGCCTGATCTTAAGTTTTGGTTGGTGTATATTCATAAACAGCTTTCTCTACGAGGCACATGTTTGTGCTCTCTGGGCCTTCTAATGATTGCTGTCTGTTCTTTGCTAAAATCAGTAGGTTTGGCTTTGCTGTAAAAATACTTGATTCCTCCACAACTAATACAAAGCAATGATGGGTTGGAGAGAGGTGGCTGTACAATGAAGAACACTGCCTAGGTGTGGGGAGGTGTGAAATTTTCCTGCCTTATTGTGGAGGAGTTAGTGTATATGTGCCAGAGTAAGAGAAGGAGAAACAGACATTTGTGGTGTTTTTGTTTGTATACATCATTTGACACAAAATTTGAGAACTTTTTGTGTCAACCTGTGCCCATGGTGACCAATTGAAAAATGCCTGTCATTTGGTTGTCTTGCATTGGAGCTCATGGGAAAGAATGAGAACAAGAAACAAGATGCCTGTTACCCAAGTGAGCAGCATAAAACTTTACTGAACTGAAAATGCTGAAATAAAGCTGGATCACTGTCATAAATATACTTGATGTGTACGTGGAGAACATACTGATCTGTAGATAGTAAGTCTTGCTAACCTGCCTGCAGGTTAGATCTCATACAATTAATAATCTTACTTTGTGCGTTCACATTAATGAAGTATCACAAGAAAAAGCTGAGAACTTAGAACCTCCAGCTAGAAGAAAGAATGGTTAGAGCTAATTATTTCAGGTTTTGGGAATCAGTTGGCTTCCACTTTCTGGATTTTTTTTTTTTTGGTTACATGATTGCTTTAACAAGAGTGAAAAGTAATTGAATCCATGTTTAGACTATGGATAGATTCCAAAAACAATTTCTAGAGTTTAAGTTTTAAATCTTGTCATTAATTTTATGGGGTTTGGGGCTTTTTCTTGCTTTTAAAAACAGAGAATAATAGTACTGAAGAGTAAGACATAACAAGGTTTATGGTTTTAGCATCTTTTTGGTGTGCTCACTTTTTGATCTGGATATATTCTAAGGTCTAGGCCAATGTTGATAAACCAGTATTTGTAAAATGTGTTGAGATTTTGGGGTAACTGGTCCTATATGAGAAGTCTTGATTTACTTCAGTGTTTTCCACTTCGGGGGGGCCCTTACACATTAGGTGAAGTGAAAACCAAGTAGAATAATGCCTGTTTTCTACTGTGAATGGACTGCAGCTACTAGAAGACCACAGGTGGCAGTGCCTTCTGTTTAAAAAAGATAGGCAAGTCTTTCAATCAGCAAGTAGAATGAAGTAGTATATATGTGCTTCATTAATAACTTCAGAACTTTCATTTGAAGATTGAATTCCATGATAGTGGAGCAAGAGGGTTTTGGAGTAGTTTTGAATGTCTTGCAGGTAATGAAGTAGTCCTCAGAGGTCAGAGATTAAATAGTTTCCCTCAGCTGAGCTACCAGGTAACTTCAGAAGGTTTAAATATAGCCACTCTTCACCTGTTTTTTGGAACTTTTTTCATTTGCAGGGAGAGCAGCTCCTTAGGCTCAATTGTATGTCATGGCTTTACTTTCAGTTGGCCTCTGGAGTGTTTTTTGCAAAACAATTCAGAATATATCTGTAATAAGATATGATTCTGGTCTTTACGCTGTTTTATTCCTGGGTTTTTTTTTTTTTTTTTGCTAATTTTAGTTTGTGTATTACCAATAGAAGTTGGTGGTTTGGGTTTTTTGGGGTTTTTTTTTGGTTTGTTTTTTTTTTTTTTTTTTGGGAGGATGGGGAGATATCAGTGCAATGGAGGGCAAAGGAAATAAGGGAAAGGTTAAAAAAAAAATCATTGACCTTTGATTGTTGCAGTGCTAATGTTTTTAATGTGTTTTGTCTTTTATAATAGATGGTGGATCTTAACCATTTTTTGAGCCCTTTATAAATACTGTTTTATCATTTGACTGTGTGGGTTCCTGTGCCTGTGCAGCAGTTCATTTCAGCCTGTTGGCTCTTTATATTATTATCAGAAATACTTATTTCTTTGTGTTATTGTTATAATATTGGGTTTACAGAAATTTATTTGACAAGTGGGAAAATGTCTACCCATTGTAATCATGTAACTTCATTTCCAGATCTTCAGTTCATTAGCCAACTTGGCTAAAACCTATAAAATGTACCAATTCTATTCACTTTGAAGTTTTAGTAGCATTTCTGTTGTTGTTGGCAAAGTTTCCACTATTAGTATTGTGTTCCCCTGAGAGAATATGTAGCTTGCAAGAAATCTTACTGGTATGCAGACAGTAATATCCCAGGCTTTGTAGTGTGCTACGTTGTTCCCTAATAGTTTTATGTCTTATTTCCATTTGACATCTAAATCGGTAACTTATTGGAATCACTGTTTTCATTTTTAAAAATGTTTTCAGATTGCACATGAAAACAAAAATATTTTCTTATTAGCAGAGATTAATTTCAATATTAAAATTACTTTAGTTGTGCTGGAGAGATTATTTTTCTGCCTTTCATTCCATGAGAGTTTCTTTCTTTTAAAGGAAAAATCTGTTGTGGATGAGTGGAAAGTGTGATGGCATTAATACTTTTGCGTCTGAAGTGAAGCAGCATATGTAGAACAGACTGTGGTTGTATTAGATTGTGAAGAAGGCAAGACATCAATTCATTAATCACTTTTGCAGGAGGACTATACCCCGTACATCATCTGATTAGTGTATCTCTCTCTCTGGCTTTGAAAATTACTTTGAGAACTTTTAATTATGTTATTACTAATTTGTTGTGCTGTGGAGTCTTGAGTTCTTTGTAATAGAAGATCACTTATCAAATGTAACTTGATACTGAGAGTGCAGCAAAGGTAATACTCCATTGCAAGCATGATTGTATCTGTTTGCCTTTCAGTTATTTCTAAACCTGCTTTGTTTTTAGCATGTCTTTTGTTGCAGATCCCAACAAAGTATATTCATATGTTAAAACAAATTTAGGTCATAGTATCAGAATAATCTTGCAGTAAAATGGGAAGCTTTTTGCCATGTTACGTGAGAAGAGGTGATTTGGGGCTCTGATAAAGTTGAGGAGCCAGAGCATGCATCTTGGATTTCCATTTTCTTACCAGTTCTTTTCTTTGTTGCAGTTAATGGGCAGGTTCACAGGAATCGCATCACTGTTGCTTATGAAGGTCTGCAAGGTGTCTTTCCACCTATAATCAGTTTTCTTTCTTGATTTACAGATGAGGCAGCTGTTATAACAGACTTTTTCTTCATCTGAATACTGAGTGGGAGGGTAAAAGCCCTACCTGCTGCAGCTACGAGTGACTGTAACTGTATTTCATCATTCTGTTGCTACTATTTGAGCTTTTATGGTTTAGACACAGATGTCACAGAGAAGGAAGTACACCAAATCTGGTAGCTTTCAAGAAATAAGTGGTGTACGCAAGGCATAGCTAGTTTCAGGAACATTGGAGAAACTCAGTAGGAGCTGCACATTCTGAAAAGAAGCTTAGACAGCATTTATTTGCACTGTTGCCTTTATCGGTCTTCTGTGTTTCTTGCTTCTTTAATTTGTTACCTGAGTGCCTGGCCTTCTGCTTTAGTGGAAACAAAACAAGGCAATCGAAATTGAGGCTCTGGAGCAAATCCAGAGAAGAGCAACGAAGCTGGTGAAGGGACTGGAGAACAGGCCTTATGAGGAACAGCTGAGAGAGCTGGGGGTGTTTAGCCTGGAGAAGAGGAGGCTGANGCTGAAATAACTCTGAAGGTGTAAGTCTGCAGTAAAAGGTGCATTAATCTGAGATGAATGTAAGTACTGATGAATTCCGCATAAAAGAGTAAAGAGTACTTAAAAGAGTAAATTCTTAGTGTGCGCAGCCACAACGTATGAAGTATTCAGTATATTCTGAATAAACTTAGCAAACTCTGCAAATTTTCATGGGATGTTTGTTTTCTTAGTCTCAATACAGTTTTTGATGCACTACCTGTAGTTTTCATCTAAAACAGGATACAGTGTTTTCCTGTCCAACCTTTTCTCTTTTATTTTTTTCCCACCAATTAATATATTCAGACTTTCCTTTCTGAGAAAGTGGATCTTTTCAGTTTCATGAAGCAAGAACACGTTTTCTGCAGCTGGGAAGAAAGGTAGCTTTTCTTCCAAAATATTTGAAAGCAGCTGTTAAACAGCAGATTCCATTTAACTTTGCTTTTTGTTTGGGCTTTACATTAGGAGGTCGGAGCCTCGTATGTTCACGTAACGTATTTTCTTGTTCACCAATTGATCTTAGAACTGCTTCATGTGAAAAGAGATGGTAGCATTACTGCATGAACAAGTTATTAATTTTAGACTGTTTGTTTGTTTAGGTTTTTAGCCCATTTCTTGGTAAAGATGGCAGCGAACAATGCAGTGCTGAACAGGCTGGAGCAGAAGGGTGCAGAGGCCGATCAAGTTATTGAATACCTCAAGCAACAAGTTGCTCTGCTCAAGGAGAAAGCTAGTAAGGAATTACCTATTTCATGATAAACTTACTAAACACATCGTTAACAGTAAGCACTCAGTGATAAAAATGAGAACATGGACAACTTCATCCTTATTGTCAACCTCTTAGGCATGTTTCAGGTTCCCTAAGATAAAGCATGTAATAGTAGCATTGCTTCACTGCCCTGTGGTTTGAAAATTTTTTAAAGCTGCTTGTTCTGAAATAGCAAAGACATCTAATGAGAAAGGATTAATGACATGAACACTTTATAGAAATTTGGTAGGACATGATTCCATTTGAGAGGAGAGAGGTGGTTGGGAAGACTGTGATGCTATGTATTTGTCTGTATGTGTTACTGTCTTTTCACCAGTAGGATTATTTCAAGAGCATCATACTTCAACTTTGGTATTTTATACATATCAGTATCAATGAATTAAGGCTATACATATTACAAATGTCTTCAAACTTTTTCCGATACGTTTCTTGGATTTTTTTTTCTTATTGAGGCTATTCAGGGTGCTGAGGAGCAACTTGAGTACATAAGAATATTCCAAAAGATTTCTCATTGTATACTCCTTGAAAGTTTCCACTTTTTTTTGTATTTGGCCTGCCATGTTTTCACTTTTCTCTAAAAACAAAAGCTCTGTTTCACAAATTGTGAACAATAGTTATTGAAGCCTGTCTTAATATATTGTCAACTGCAGTCTTGCAGGCGTCTCTCCGAGAAGAGAAGAAGCTCCGTGTGGAAAATGCTAAACTGAAGAAAGAAATTGAAGAGCTGAAACAGGAGCTGATTGAGGCAGAAATTCGAAATGGAGGTGTGAAAAATGTCCTATCCTCATACAAAATAAACCTAGTTAGTTTTGTGCTATCTTAATTTGATTTTTGTCTTTCTATGGCATTTCTTCAAACTCTGGGTTTTCCTAGATTCTGTGTCTATGACAAGTTACTTATTTCCAGTATTTTTTAAGCTGCAAGCTTAATAGGTACATATGCCAAATCTGAATCAGTCATGAAGCTGGTTCTTTGTATGTTTTTGTAAATTGCCTTTTACAATAAGCCCTGATTTTGACTTATGACTGTAACTATAATACCTTAGAAATGCTGAATGTCTAGCACTTCTTGATACTCAGATCTATTTAGTCTAGCATGCCTGAAAAGTTCCTATGGCAAATCAAGCCATAGTTCCAAGTACAGGTGGGCAGTGGCTTATTAAAAGACCTATGGTTATATAAAATTAGAAACAATGTGTTTTAAAGTTTGATTTCATGCTTTAGTAAGACCAACTTTTCATTGCACTTTTTTCCCTATTTTGCTCTCCTCTGTGTAGCTCTATTCAGCTCACACCATCATAATATAATTCATATTGAAAAAGAAACCAAGAGTGAGATGTTTCAGATCCAACACATCTTCTTGAAAGTTATTTCCAAAGAATGGCTCTTCTGCCCTCAACAGCTATTACTACTTTTTACCCATGCTGTCAGTATGGTAAATTGGGTGAGATAGTATCTAATGTAGCTGGGTGCTAGCATTCAACAGTCCTGAATGTTTTACTGGTAAAACAACACATTAGGTCTTCAATAAGACTGGTATTTTATAACTGTAGAAAAATCTTTTTCTCCTTTGGTATGAATAAAGGCATTTCATGTACTAAATCAAGTGACTAGTTTATATTTCTACATTGTCTGGTAGTCTGCAGCAATTCTTGACAGGTACTTCAGAGAATCTCTGTTATGCTTGAAAGAGGTATCTTAAGGTATATAGATTTTTCAAAGGTGATAAAGGACTATGGAATTGATATTTGGCTTAATGTACATCTTTATTTTGCTAGTAATAGGACTAAATTCATGTCTTTTGAAGTAAATTAGTTTGTTAGCTTTGAAGGTATTAAGTAGTTTAGCACAGTTTTTTAAATGGGCACAGACCAACAAAACTGTCACTTGAGATATTTTTTTTAAATCTAAGAAATAATTTTTTTTTCCACAACTAGTGAGTAAAACAATGAGCAAGTGGGTTTTGGTACAACAAATCTCAGGTTCAGATGATCTGAAAAAAATTGATTATAAGAACATAATTCATGCAATTCGTCTTGAAGAGAGCACTTATGAACAAATACAGTGCAGTTCTTCAGAAAAGTTAATTAATGTCTCAGTTATAAAAAGAAACACATATGCCAAATGGGGAGATACATTATAGTGACACTAGAAGGATTTGTCAAACTGTTTAGTCATGGAATGATAAAACAGCCAAGTTTGAAAGGCACCTTGGAAGATCAACTTGTCTGACTTTTGGGGGGAATGGGAGCCTACATGATATTGTCTGGCACTCTTAGGGTGCTTACCCAGGAGAAAGATTTGGTAAAAAGCATCAATAATATTATTGAGAAGAGCAGAATGTAGAAGGGAGGTGGTTCTTATGCTTTCATCTGGTAAGATTGATAGTGAGATGATGTCTAGAATTCAATATCACGAGTTTAAAAAGAAATATGATGGTCATGTTGAGAATTTAAGCAAAGGAAATAAGCATTCAACAGCTCAGAATCATAATTCAGACAGCTCAGAATTTAGGGCTGCAGATAATTTCTTAAATGTGATTATTCAGACTCAGTTTCAGTTAATTATAAAAAAGAATTAAGCAGTGGTATGACTAAAATATAAGATTTTTCCAAATAGAAAATTACAGAATAGTCTCACGTATGATGAGAGCTGGTAGCTGGAAACTGAAACTAGAGAGAGACAAATGAGAAATACTGAGTTAGTTGCAAAGACAACTAGATGTTGAAATAAGCTACAAAAAGTGGTGATGTTAGCTTATGTGTTTTCCTGTATTTCACGCTTTTCCCTTTTGAGAAATGTGTAGTCAACAGGATTATTTTTAACTGATCAGAATATATAGATTGAATTCATTTATTTTCCATTTATGTTGCAAACTTAAAATGTCAAAATTTTCAAAGTTCTGGTACCCCTTTTAACTTCTGTATTTTTCATTTTAGTAAAACAGATTGCGGTTCCTCCTGGTACAACCATTTCCACAACTTCGTTTTCAGATAATGTTCTACAACCTACTGCAGTTCCATCGTCTGATTGTAAAGACCAAATTAAAGTTGAAAATGAAGAAAATAAAAAGAAGGAAAAAGTAGAAAAAAAAGGTACTTAAGTTTTCGTAGCTGTGGTGGGCAGTTAAGGCATATAATTTATGCAGATGGTTTTATGACATTTTGAATACAGAAAAAAGTTTGTACAGCCGCAGTAGGAAGTGCTGTCTCTTAAAATCTTGCAAGTACTTGAAGCTAATGAAGGCTTGTCAATAACCTACAGATTCTTAATTAATGGGATACATGCCAGATTTCTTTTAGTGTGGCTGAACTCCCGTATTAAGAAACAAAAAACAAACCCAAAAAACCACCCAGACCCTCAGAACCCCCACAACAGGAAAAAGCAAAAGCAAGATACACGCACAGGGAGAAAGGAGTGGAGGACATCAAGTTTAGAGAAGTTTTTTGGCAGACTGGATGGATTTCTGTTAGGAGACTTGGTTAACATTTTGGGCGTTTTTTCTGCCATGGAAGTGGTGCCAGCAGAAGGCCAAGACCAGCTCAGAAATGTACTTCCCAAGTCATAGTAACATAACATAATATTAAAGGAAGAGTGATAAATTGCAGTCTTCTGCACCCAATTAGTAGGCCTTTTTCTTTTTCTGGAAAATTCTTAGTGAATTTTCATCAGAATTGATCAGATCCATCCATGTCAACACCAGTGAAACTGTGTGGCTAAGGGGAAGTGCTGGGTAAAGGATATAGGCAGATAGGATTATCTGATTTTAGCAACAGGGAAGATGTAGGCGGAGGGTATGTAGATTTACTAAGACCTCTCCTCCTGTTTTTCTTTTTTAGCTGACTGCATTGAATTCTGTTTAAAGAACTGTTTTAATAAAGAGATGTCTGTTGCACTTATGCAAAAGTACAAGTGCTCATCTTGTAACTTAAGCTCATGTTTTACAGTCATTCTCTTATTAAAGTTATTATTAATTCACTCTGAATTGATTTGTACAGCTTTTCAGAGTTTGCATATTATGCTTATAGGTTACTTTGATTTTTCTGGTGAGCTGTATGCAGTCTTTTAAACTACTTCATATTTTTTTATGTACTGCAGCCTTTGGGACAATATTTCAGAGAGCTCTAAATATAAAAGCAGAGTTCACATTTCACATCGGGCAATTAGATGTTCTCTTCGTGTATTCAGTGGCTACAGAGCAAGTATAAAACTTCCATGCATTGTATTTCCCTTCATCTTTTATAAGTAGTTTATATTTGGAAAGCAATCTATTTGACTTTTTCCTGCTAGTGATTGTATTTGGAAGAAGGTGAAATGTAGCACAAAAATTAAACTGAAGCCCTGAAGAGGCTATTTCTGTAGAGTTCGACATCTATTGTAGATATGATATTTAACTATTAAAGTACCCAATGTGTAAAATTTGTTTTCTAGTCTTCAAATAGATGAAATTATAGAAATCCCTTTTATCACCTGTCTCATCCGTTTCCTCTATAGTTATTCCCATGTTTTTACTTCCAGTTCTTGCAAACTTCAGCTGTGGAGCTTCTCTGAATATTGATTTTTGGGCTACCTCCACCACTGGTTAGAGTATAGCTCTCTCCTTAACCTGCAGTATTGGAATGGATATTTTCTTTGTGTCTGCATATATCCTGTGTACAGACATGCTTTGCTGTGTTCTCTTTTCTTTATTTGGTGACAGACTCCATTTCTTTGAAGTGAAATAAATAAAATCCTAAAACCTGATTTTTTTGGCTCCAGTAAAACTCTCATAAAAAGTAGACCTTTTGTTCATCATTTGTGAACAGAAATATTTTTGAAGAATTATTGTTTATGTTAAAAAACCCCTCTTTTTGTTACTGAACGTACAATTTAATTTCACACTATACTAGATCAATGATAAAGGAATCAAATTGCCTGCTGTGACCAGTTTTCCTTTTTTGTTTTCTAAGGGAGAAAATTTAGCTTACAGTAATATGTAAGCTATATTGGATAAAAGAATAACAGTATGCTTATTTGAAGTGAGCACTACTTAAACATTTATTAATCCCCCAGAGATTATCTCTTATTAAACAAAATTTGAATTCTTTTAAACAGGATGATCTTATGTACAGACTGGATTTAACTTGCTCATTTCAAAAGGAATATCTAAATAAGCAGATGAGTATGGGGAATGTTGCTTCCCTGCTGGTTTATACTGCACCGTATGTATTAGGTGATAACAAACACTCTTCAGTGGAACCTTGTAAACAATGAGCATTTTCACACACCAGTGTGTTTGGGAAGTGAAGAATGTTAACCAAGGTCACCCTGAAGAATTGCTTTGCAACAGTAACAGTGCAGTTGTAGTGACTTAGGGTTGCCTGCTGGAGCTGTTGTCAAGCTCTAATAACCAAATGACTTGCTAGATGGTTTCCCTTTGCTGATGAAACACCATGGCAAGACTTACTGGTAATTACTATTTATTAAAACAGTACTATCAGGCTTATTGATGTGGCCTTTGACAGAGTGTATGTCACTTATATATGTGTGAGCTACATTTATATTTCAGGATAATTAATTTTACAAGCAAGAAAATGTGGCATATTAACAGGCATAGACTCAGCTTTCATTTCACGCTAAGACCAAGTTTATTGTTACAAGCTCATATTTATACTTTAGTGAACATATCAGCAACAGTCCTTCAAGTCCTTCATAAACATTTCCACAGCATGTTGTTCTTCTTCCACGCTCCTCGTGACCACTGTTATTTTTTTTATGCCTTCTTGGTTTTTGCCACTGATGTTGATTCTTCTCAGGCCAGAGGCTCACTGGTTATCAAAGCTCTCTGCACTCTTGCTCCAAAGGCCCCGCAACACTCATGGTCATTTTTTGCTCAGCATCTCTTCTGATGGAGCATCTACCTCTATCTTAAGTTGGTAACTACTTGTAGTAGCAATCTAAATTGGAGTGCTTATGATGATTCTCCACTGGAAACTAGTAATAGAGGTGTTTACTCTTTACTCAGTGGATTTACACTTAATTCTGAGATTGTAGCTCACTTTTCCATTGTAATAGTTGTTTACTTATGCATTTTTTAATCTTTATTTGTTGGACTAAACTTTCTTTAATAGGTGAAAAGAAGGAGAAGAAACAGCAGGCAGCTGCTGCAAATAGTGATGCAAAACCGGTAGATGTTTCTCGTCTCGATCTTCGTGTTGGCTGCATTATTACTGCCAAAAAACATCCAGATGCAGACACTCTGTATGTTGAAGAAGTGGATGTTGGTGAAGGAAGCCCAAGAACTGTTGTCAGTGGTTTAGTAAAACATGTTCCTCTGGATCAGGTATTGACAAAATTATTTCCTGATAGCCTTCCTCTTATCTTAAGGTATCTTAAGGCCTTAATCTCTTTATAGGATGTTTTCATTGTGCTGAAAATTTTTTCACAGTTATGAAAGCTAAAATGAAATGCAAATGGAGTAATACTTATCCATTTTCTGGCAAATTTTGTTAAGTAAACTCATCCCGAATCAATTCCTTTCTGCTTGCAGTGCTATCCTGTGATCTTATGCCGACTTCCCTATAGTGTCACTGGTATACAGTGTACTACTAAACCAAACAGATGTGGCTCTCCCTTAAGATTTCCTAGTTGGTAGTGGAGAACCATAGTAACTTTTTTTGCAATAATCCAGACTTTTGAATCCTTTGCCTTCTAACTGTTTATGGACTGTTGAAGTGTTTGGCATGAACTAAAGCAAAGAGTTTGCACATTTAACTTAGCTGGCAGTGAGTGGCTTCAACAACAATGAAATACAAAATGTGTAGTTTTGCTTCCTTGTCCAGAAGAGTCTGCCCCTATGCTTTTTCAGTTGATACACTTCTGAATTTGACATGGGTGGTTTATGTATGTCATGAGAACAATCTGAGACTTCAAGGATTTTTTTTCCTTTCACACCTCTTTAGAGGGCTAGTGGAAGGGAGGAATTGACTGAATGCTGCTTCTATGTTCAAATGCAAACTTGACAAGTAAAACCAAGTTCTGTAGTGCAACTGCAAACCAGGTCATTAAGGAATTAATCTTAGTGTGGAAAAGCTATATTTTCTCAAATACCTTTTCAGTCCCCTTTCACACCATATCCCCATGGTAAGTCTGCAAATATAGAAGGCAATTAAAATTGCTATTGTCGTTTTTTTGATACAGGAAGTTACTGAACTGAAAAAAAATATTAAACACAACAACTGTTCTGCACTGATCACCTGATAGTGTCCAGTTACTGGATTTATAGTGGGCTAGAATTGAAATTGCTCATTTTTAGCAGTCTGCTCTCAAGAGAGCACGTACAAAAAATGAAAACCTTTCTAAACAAACTTCTGAAGTGTATTGAATGCAGATGCGGCAGCAGTAACAATCGTTACTCTTTAACCTGCTTTCTATCTGGAAAAAATGATCCATTGACAGACAATTAGGATCATTCTTTCACATGCTTGGGAGCATTTAGTTTATGTGTCTGGTTTTGGTTCTGGCAAGTCTCTGTTAGTAAATTCAGAGAGGCAAGCTTCCATCTTTTTGTATTTTTTGAAGTGTTCAAAAATGTGAAGGCCTGGCATGTGACTGCTGCCAGGTATTTAGAAAAATGTGTACATCAGATGAAGTAGTATAGACATTCAACAAAAAAATCAGCTATTTATGATTGCAGAGTATGATGTGGTAATTTAGCAGTGTTTGAGCCTGTAGTATTTGTATCATCTGATTTTACTTTTGGTTACTAAGCACGATATGTGTTTTCATTAACATTTCAGTATGCAGTGTAGGTTTTTTGTAGGTGTGAAAACTTCTGGCATGCCCTCTTTAAATGTGAAGTGGTGCGTTGTGTTTTTGTGCCCTGCTGACATCGGCAAAGCAGAGTCAAGTCACACATATAGGTAGATACAGGTTTCATTGGTAACAGGGATATGGTACTGAATTGTGAAGTGGACCATGCTAATGCTGAGATCTTTCAGCAGCAGCTGCAGACAATTGCAGGACACCCTGAAATGTCAGCTGGCATTGCGGCTTTCCTACCACTGCATGTGGCTTTTTGAAGTGGATCTCTCTGATTGCCTGAGACAGGAGCACATTCTTGAAATTCAGGCAGTTCTCAAGGGCTGGGGTTTTTTACCTTCTGAAATCCCCTTTAACCTTAGAGATTGTCATGTCAGTGATCAGAAGTGAGGGACAAGAATGGAGGGTGTGTATCTTAAACTTAACAAGAGGAGAAGAGGCCACCGTCAGCCTCCAGGAATACTATCCTTCAACCGTTCTCGGTGAGAGAATGCATTACAACTGTATCTGTTATGAACTACATATATATATATAAAACAGATATAGTTCCATTTTTACAGTGGAAATGTTTTGTTTCTACTTAGATGGCTTTATCTCCTTTCTAAATCATTGTTTAAGGGTTAGTATTGTCTTTGTAGGAATTAGCTGATAGTACTGGAACTTAGATCTCTTAGAGTCTTCTGATTTTCTTCATGTAACCTACAGGAAAAGAATAAATGTTTCTATAAACCATAAAGAACAGAGACTATGGCTTGACCATTATCCAGAATGTGATATGTTTGCATAAGACACCTTTCTTAAAGCAAACCCTTTTTTTCCTCTGCTTTTGTAACATCAGACTTTATTGTTACTGTGTTTCTTTTCAGCTGTGAGACAAACAGATATTTCTGTAACCAAGCTTGTGTCTTGTAAATTGTATTTACTGGCAAGTTTAAGATCCAGGCAAGCATATAATAAATTGAGGAGGACTTTGTTTCTAATGGCATTGCAACTCATGCTGTTTTTAAAAGAATCAATGTGTTGGCTTTAACTCAGTATTCAGTACCAATTGCAGTCTGTCACAATATCTCATTTTGAGATGGAGAGGGATAGTTGATAATGAATTATACAAGTAACTTTGAGGATTACGTAAGAAAAAGCAATTAACACTTGTGCTTTCAAGGGTAAGGTATGGTAAACTTCAGATTAACCTTTCTCCATTTTAGTTGCTTTGCTTTATTTCTCCAGTCCCCATCCCCTGCTTCATTCTATCAGCATGTTAGGAAAATGCAGTGTTTTATTGTGAATGTGAAGCAGCTTTGTGTCCAACCATAGAAACTGTAATTTTTGCTGAAACTAAATCAGTTTCTCAATAGTTGATTTATCAGTTCTGAAGTTCCTGGATTTCTGAAACAAAAGGATTGGCTCTTTGGAAAGCCAGAAGAGGTTATCTCCCTGAAACCATTGTATTTGATATTCCTTTATTTATTCTCGGCTTGTTTATGTGCCTGGTGTTCACTGAGATGCCAAAGCCTCATCAGCTCCCTGTAGACATAGACTTGCTTCTGTTTGTGTCCTTTTAAGTGTAGACATTTGCACTATTTTTCTTAACCAGGATTTGCTTTGTTGGGTAATAACATTTGCAGCAGGAAACATGCGCTGCCCATCTGTGCCACCTCCAACTGCTTTGGAGTAACACTCTGTATTTCTGATAGACCTTTTCGTGTGCTGGGAAAAGGAGTTGCAGTACTTTCCATTTCCTTTCTCTACCCAATCTTATCTAGCTGTCAGGAAACTCCCCCATTCATTTTCAAAATTACTTTTGAAAAAACGGATTGCTTTTTTTATTTCTCTAATTTATGGGGATACCAGAGAGTAGCCATCAGTAGTATTAGTGAATGTGGCTCTTTTGAGCTGACACATTTCAGTGTTTTACTTTAAAGAAATCTTGTAATAGCAATGCAGAGAGAATGATACCTGAACATCAGATTCTTTGATGGTTCAAAACCAATTTTTTTAATGTATGTTTTTTCTGCATGAATACAGAGGGGTTTACTGTGTGAATATATGCTGGCCTAACAATGTGGCCTTATCAGGTTGCTGGGGAGAATGTTGGAATACATCAAGGTTGAGAAACAGCTACAGTGTGAGAACAAGAAGGCAGTCTATGTGCAAGATTACTTATTAAAAAACTACTAGGGGAAACTTTGGGCTTTAACAAGCATTATGTAAACATTATACAAGATAGCAGAAAAGTACAAAAGGCTTGCTTGCTAATAAACGACTTGATTCCAATCATATTGATTGTCTGTGAGCTTGTGTGGGGTACCTGTACAGGTTCAGTCTCCCACAGTTTACTATTGTAATTGAAGCTCTGTTGTCTGGAAGCATTGCAGTAAGTCTCTTCTCTAAAATTTAGCCCAATCATTTAAAAAAAAAAAAGAAGAAAGAAAACCAAAACAACAAAAACTTTTGCAGTGTTAGAAAACATTTATTTAGGTCTTGTTTCTTTTTTTTGGTTTTTTTTTCCTCTGCTTAGGGAATTGCTGTTTATCTTCAGGCAGTTTAAAATTTGAACCATTTACAATAAAAAGGGAAAAAAACAACCTTGAAATAGCAGTGTTCTAGTTTTGGCTGACCAGCTTGGGGTGGGTTTTTGCTATTGTTTGATAAAAATATTTACTTAACCTTGCAGATTGTCTTACCGTTTATTTGTGGTTTAAATGTTATGTTACTTGTGTGCAATTGTTAAAATTGTGCATCTGCTTCTCTTGTCCATTTTAAGGGTCTCTTAATTTTAAGTCTTTTGTTATAATGAACTACTTAGTCATCAAAAGCACTTGACTTCTAAGTACTCACATCCTTCTGTTTTCCTCCCTCAAGATGCAGAATCGAATGGCAGTACTGCTCTGCAACTTGAAGCCTGCGAAGATGAGAGGAGTAGTATCTCAAGCAATGGTGATGTGTGCCAGCTCCCCAGAAAAAGTGGAAATTCTGGCTCCCCCACCTGGAGCAGTACCTGGGGATAGAATCACTTTTGAAGGTTTCCCTGGTAAGTAGATATTTGGAAAATTGGAGGAACTAGTATACCAAGGTGAACTCAAGCATTGAAGCAAATAAAATCGTTTAGAGTTGCTTTTTTTTTTGTTGATATTTTCTTTATTAGTTATGGTCAAACTTTTATTAAGAACATGCTGACGTTACATAATTATACATATATTATTTAATTATACATACGTATATATTATGTAAGAACCGAAGATACTTAACCACCCACCAAGAAATGGAAAATAACAGGGAAATACCTAACTTCATAAAATTGCATAGTACTTTTAATACAAAATTATGCACTTTCTTTGTCTCAGTAAGTATTTCTGCTTTTGAAATGTGATCAAATGTTTGTATTTTGCAAGTTACTATAAGCAAGTCTAAAGTATCTTTCTCAGTGTCTCAAGCGCAAGTGATGAAGTAATAAGTACCTGATTCCAGCTCTTTTTTTTGGTTTTTTTGGATGGAGAAAATTGAAGGGGGTGAAAGTCCTCCTATCTGTGAGATGAACGTGTAACATTCAAAGCACCAGGGCTTTGTTTGTCTGGGAGGAAATAGCTTTTGGTGTCTCCAACAACAGACATTGAACTTCTTCCCAGTTAATTAAGTTAATAAATCTGCGAATTTTTTTTTCTTGGAATACAGATAAGAAAATAATAAGATTTAAACTTTTTCAAAAGACAATTTTAATAATTTTTCCTGCTTCTCTACCTCCCACTCATCTACAAAAATGTTTAGTTTCTGACTGAATATTGGGAACTCAGCTAAGCATCTCAAATGTAGCTTGTTTCCCTCCTACCCAAATGCCAGTTTGTTTTTCTCACAGGCAGAAAGTAATGCAGTTGGATTCAGCTTCTCCTGTTGCTGTCTTTTGTTAGCATTGCTATTTTATTATCTTGTCGCGGCCCACTTTTAAAGAAAGCGAAATCTTTTTCCCAGCACAGCGCCCAAGTAATTCAAAATCACTCAGAGGTATAGCTGTATACTAAATCTTTTACTAAATAAGATGCATGCCCTTAAAACACTGGATTCAAATGATTACACTGGATTCAAATGATCAAACAACCCACATGGGCCAGAGCATAGACAGGAAAAGCCGCAGCTGCAGAAGTGACCAAAACAGCCTGTCAGTGGCGATGCTTTGCAGCAGCATAACGACCTCTTAACTGAATCCCAAACAACACTAAGAGCCTCAGTGCTTCCTGGAGTCAAATCTGAAATCAAACCAGAGTCTCCTGCTGCAGCTGCATATGTTGCAAATGGAAAAGGGGAAGAGAAGAAAAGGAGAAAAGATTGGAAAGGATAAAGAGTTACAAGAGGCAAATAGTTGTAAGAGATGAGAGATTGTCACCATCTTAGGAGATCCACATGTAGCAGCACGTGTCTCTCTGTTCAGCAGGTCAAGAAGTTGTTGTCCACACACAACACAAAAATACAAGACAAACAGAGAGGAACAAGCAGACAGACAGAGTGAGTGAGTTGCAAAGAGAGACAATGGACAAACAGAGAGAGACAAGACAGAGTTGTGAGAGAGAGAGCTTCCGCCCTTCTGGGGCTTTTTAAACCCTCTGTCCCTGCCCCTCACCTGATCAGGTGTAGGGGATAGGTAACAGGCTCAGGCATGTCCCCCCTCCCTATAAAAGTCTAGATGTGCTCTCCAGGACTTCCAGCCTTGCCACTGAGGCTGGAGTCCATGTGCCTCCTTTGAACCATTCAACTCATGCCGGGCTAGGTCCCCACATATCTCTCTCGTAGTTTTACATTTTTTTTCTTTGGAAGGTGCTGGTCCATTATGGTCCCAGTATGAAAGGCACTCAAAATTTGTAATGTATTGTTTGAAATGCTAATGATTGGAGCTGACACTGAAAAGATAGAATGGTATAAATAACATTACATCATGCAGATGGTGGGAACACCAGTTTTGTGCAGGATCGAACAGATTTCTGATGCACATGCAACATGCTGTGCACGCCCTGGCTACAGAAGAGATTTCCCCCATTTTGTCATTCAAGCTATTTTTGTATATTCTTATTAATTTCAACTGTCAAACAGGAGGAAAGTTTACATGAAAACTACGTTCTGCACTGTTCCATAAAGCTGAGGACACACAACTGGCTCTGTTGTTGGTACAATGTGGGAGCTGCTTGCAGGTTTCTCTGTTAAAATTGGCATGCTAGGTTTATCCTGCACTCCAGGAATTTGTGTAGTGTAGGAAAAGCCCAGGCCTACTCAAGTCAACCATTATGTTGGTCATCGTGTACTTTATGAACAGTAGTCTTCTGGTGAGGATCACCAGAGAAACTCTTAAGAAAAAGTGGTCCAACTCCCAGCATTTCCCATATTGTGTGGAGGTGTAGAATGTGCATTTATCAACAACGTATTTATCTGAAGTGTTAATTTGTTGCTGAAAAGCTGGCTTTCAGGTGTTTGAAAGTTGTGTAGCACTCAGTTTTCTTTGTAGAAACATATTGACCTTTTAAGCTATTGCATGTCTGACAATTTTTAGCTGTACAGCAGTGTTTTTGCTTATGAGCCTCTTGGCAAGCTCTGTCCTTAAATGTATTTGCATGAATTATATTTCATAAATATGTAAATGTCTGTGTATAGATACTTTCATACTTCTCATGACTTGAAACTATGACTCTCTAAAACAAATACTTGTTTTGGTTGGCATGTGATAAAGGGAGCAATCTAGGTGGTTTTGAAACAGTAAGAAAGCTCAGCTTGCTGTGATTTAGTACTCTGATCAGAAATATTTTAAATAGTATTGTGTTGAAGAAGGAAATCAGTCTTGCAGTGTTTTATTAATTTTTTTTTTAAATCTTATACCAAGCTTGCTAGGTGAGATGCAGAATTGCTAAGCTGTACTGAAACCAGGAAGGCTTCAGCAATTGCATTGACTAAATCGAAGGAGTACTCACTCATAACTCCTAGTAGCTATCTGTGAGTAACATCTGTGAGTAAGGGTAGATTGCATTATGGATGTGTGGCCTCTGTTACATGCAAGGGTATGCTTCTCTTGCTTTCTGTTGCTGTGGAAATGGGCGTGCAGAGATAGTATCAAGCTGTAGAGTAAAACCTTCTACTGCAGAAGCTGTGAGGAATTATTTACAAGTCAACCTGGGTGTGTAGCTTTTTTGAGGGGTGGAGGTTTCTTTTTTTGTGTGTTTTTGTCTAAGACAGTTGTTCTCCAAACTTAGTTCTCAAGTAACTTTGTAAACCTAACACTTGAAAATAATGCGAGTGCTGGTAGTAATGCTGTTCTCTGTTAGCCAGCATAATTTTTATACCATATGACTAATGAGGTAAGTTTTATCAAAGTAATTAAACTATTAGACTTGATAGTTGCAAAAAGTCTTTCCTAGAGCAAATCAGTTGTAGAAACATTTATTTTAAAATTATTCCCAGGTTTTCAGGTATACAGAGGCTGTTGACATTTTGATTCTTAAAAGACATAGAATAAGCTGCAAGTGGTGTAAAAGTTGTTCTAGTTCTTAAGTTAGGACCCGCAGCCTGCGATACTAGGTTTTGTATAATTTATATCAGTTTAGTTCTGACACAGAGCCAAAGACGTGGAGGTCTTGTTAAGTGCTGAATGAAGGCTTTTACAACTGTTTTGAAAAATGTATATATCCAGGGTTATATAATCTGAAATATTGCAGCTGTTTCCTAATGTTGCATAGATAGCTGCTCAGAAAAATAGGTTGATATGAGATTAAAGCTAATTATTTACTTTGAAAATATGCCTAATGCTTAATAGTGCAAAGTAGGGCAATGTATCACCTAGCTACCTAAGACTTATTTTAAAGAATTTAAAGTTTGTGATTTTATTACCTTGGAGTGAGTAGGACCAAGCAAAAAAAAAAAAAAATCATTGACGGTCAGAGACTTAGAAAATCATTTTGACATCTGCTTCTGCAATTCAATTTATGTGCTTGTCTCTTGCTTATTGTCTTTGCAAACTAAGATACTCTTCATTGTTAGGTTTTGGGTTGCCTTAGTGTTTTTAAAAAGTTTTTTAGCTAGAGATTAAGATTGTTGCCATTTACCTGCTCCTCCAAATGAGTAAGAACTTTTGGTGGGTTTGGTTCTCCCCTGCCCCTACCCACTTCCTTTTTCTAGTTTGGGGTTGGCCTTTGTTTTTCCTTTTTCTCTTTTAAGATAGATGAGCAGTTTGTTTGGGTTTGGTGGGTTGTTTTTATTGTCCCTAGATGTGTGAAACTCCGCTTAGAGATTGGAAAACTCTCTCAATTTTTAATGAGGTTATAGGTCGGTATCTTCTACTCACGTTTCTGTGTTAAAATCTCACATGCATCTTTTCTGTTGTCTCTGCAAAGGCAGTGAGTCAGGCACTTCACTGATACCAGGAGTGTACAGTTGGGGTTATGTCAGATGTCATTTAATTTCAGTGCTTGTTTGTAACCACTTATATTCTGTTCAGTTTTATTTTTTTTTAATGAGTAATTTTAAAGCATAAAGATTCAATTTGAGTCCTTGAAATTAAAACAGGACCCAGCAGTCCTTTCTAGTTTACTTTGAAGCATGAAAGCCTATGGAGGAACAGAAAAAGCAGCAGCAACTATAAAGCAACTCTAAAATGCACACAGCTGTCTATCAAGCAACTTGGAATCAAGTTATTTTTAAGCCTGCTCTCTCCACCATACAAAATACTCATTAGATACAGATGAACTTCCCTTGGTTTTTTTAGTCAAAGTAAACAAATAGTATCTTGACTCAAATCAGTGAACTTTTTTTCTGCAGAAATGTGAATTTTTCAAGAACCACCTTGAGTGTTGTAGGTAGAGAAGTGAGTTGATAAGAAAAACTGTTGTCTGGAAGAGTGTTCTTTTTTGTTTGTTTATTTGATGTCATTGCCCATAGGCGAACTTTAACACACCCTTTTATGCTCCAATAGATGAATCATCAACATCTGTTGAACCTTGTTTTGTAAAGACTTTATCAAATTCCTTTCCACCTTCAGTGGAAAAGGTCCAGTTCCTAAGCCATAGCAAAATTATTCCATCACACATCTGTAAATACTGTACCTTCATACACAGTAATTACCTTAAGACAGCAATAATTCTTGGAATTTTCACAGGTAACTGAAATAATAGCAGTACAACTGATGCTTTGACAAAATTCTCCAATGCAAAAATGCCACAGGAACCACAAACCTGTTATTTATGTTATATAACTAAATAATTAAGAATACCTGGTAACTCTCTTAAAAAAAAAAAAGGTGCTAAAACTGGAGTGCAGTGGTTAGTCTATTTAATAACTTCCTTTAATCAATCCTTTGGTGTATGGATGCTTTCCTTCACATGCACGGTTAAAAATCCACAGTGGGATAAGTAGTGTTAGCTTTTTGTAAGGTCACACATCACCACAGCCTTTTTTTTGCCCTTTCTTGCACTGCAATACATTTTTTCAACACTTACAGAGGTGTTAATAACTGGACAGGTTTCTTGCTTATTATAAAGATTTTCTTTTATAAAATTTAAACTGCTAGACTGAATGACACGTTTAATAAAATTTGGGACCTCGTATTTGGTTCTTTTTATGTAAAGAGAGTGGGAAGCTCATTACACCAACACAAGTTTAAGTTTCTTTTTATTTATAGAAACCTTCTACAGAATATTTTCTGGGAAGAAGGAATGCAGTGAGGAGAAGTCATAAGAAAATGCAGTCTAGAGCTCTGGTAGTATTTAAAATTGGTGCCTACACTAATCTAATATGAGCTCACCACAGATCCCAAGGGGGCTTTATGCAGGATTCCAGAGAGACTTATTAATATCCAAAGCATGTTTTTTATAATAAAAGTCAGGGATTTTTCTTACTGGAAAATTCACTCTCTTTATATTTAGGAGGGAGAAGGAAATGCAGAATGGATCATTTAACATTCTGTTTAATGATTTTATTAGTTCATATCCATTCTCTTTGGTCTAAATCCAAGTGTCTTTGTTCATGAACTTGAGCATTGAGTAGGATTTTTATTTTTGTGAAAATGTGCAATTAGCTCTAAATGTTTAATTTATTAATGGTATTTCCAATTGTACTTGCAAATATTAAGTGCACTGTGATCGTAAAATAAGTCAACTGCTTTACTGAATCTTGCTTTTGCAAGATTCTACTTGACGTAGAAATCTGGCCTGGTCTACTTTTCTTATGCAGTTACAGATATAGAAGCTACAGAAGTTAGACCACTCTACAGTCAGAAGTAGATTACTTTTGCAAGCATTGAGAATGTGAGTAGATTGAACCATTAAAAACGTTTTAAGGAGAAAAACGTTAAGGCAGGCTGGAATGACAGTAGTTCATTTAACCACCTGTTGGTCAGCCCGTCAGGAATAAGTCTCATGAGGAGTGGCTGAGGAAATTGGAGTTTTTTAGTCTGGAGACCTTATCGCTCTCTACAACTTAGATAGAAGCGTGTCAGAGTTATATATGTTTCTCTTATTTAAGTACAAAATGCAAAGTATAAGAACAAAACAACCAAGCTATACAAGCTCTCTTGATGTTAAGATTTATGCTGAACTGCTGCTTGCTGACATAGTTACAAAAAGCAAGATAACCAATTCACTGTACAATTATTTTCTGTTCAAAAGTCAAATCAGTACCTCTAGAGAGTAAGAAGCTTTTTGTGGAGTACACATAGAAAAGGGGAACTGAGACTTACAGAGACTGAGGCCATAATTGCTGGAATACAAGTTAGCCTTTAACATTTCTGTTATGTTAGACATTTGAACTTGTCATCAAATCGTATAAAAACTAGCCGAACAGTGTTGAAACTTGGGGCTGAAATCACATGTCAGTATCCCAATTTTGGACTATTCTTGTCTAGATTTAGTATTTCTCAACTGTAAAGGCCCCTGCCAAATTCATCTAATACTAATTGCTTATCAAATTTCATTAATTCCTAAACTTAAGATGCGGACAAACCTGTGTTGTGGTGAGTACTGTATTTCTGTGGTCCACAACCACTTAATTCTTAAGAAACCTTTTGGACTATAATACACTTAGTAAACCAACAGCTAACAGTGGTTTGATTTCTTCCTTTGGACAGTATTTGTGCTCTATTACTTATAACCTTTCTTCCCTGAAAGATCAGTATTTTGAGGAAGGCTCTGGAGACGTTTCCTAGACAATCCTTAATTCTGATTAAAATTTTCATTCTGAGAATCACAGGTATTATTTTTTACCCCTGTTAAAGTATATACAGTGATGCTCTGTGGGCTGTGACAGATGTGTACAAACAGACCTCTTGCTCTGCCTTCTGTGTTGTGTGCTATTAGATTATTCTTTGTTTTGAAACAGGAGATCCTGAGAAGGAACTTAATCCCAAGAAGAAGATTTGGGAACAAATCCAACCTGATCTTCATACGAATGACCAATGTGTTGCTACATACAAAGGAGTTCCATTTGAAGTGAAAGGCAAAGGAGTCTGCCGGGCAGAGACCATGGCAAACAGCGGAATTAAATAAATAAATGGTTATTAGAAGCTTGTTAAGATGTTGAAATGGAACATAATGCAAGCACAATAAAAACCAGAAATATATTACCCCTCTGAAATGCATGGCTAATATCTTTCTTTGTTTGACTCTTTTTCTAGAGATAGAGAATGTGTAAAGCCTCAAACATTTTCACAATTCACTTATTCACTATGATTACTGTCCCAAAGCTTAAGTGTTGTCATTAACCACTCAGTGCTCAAGGCTTAATTGCCAAGGCTTGTTCGTGGTTGGTGAGCAAGCATATTTTCTTGACAGCTAAAAGTTTTGGAGGATCTATGGAGCAAGAGCTTATCAATAAGGATCTGTCTTCAAGAGGTGCAGGATTAGCAGTTGGTCAGTGAAGACCACAGTCGTCTTCATTCTTCTAGTCACCTTTTAAAAGTTTTTCTACTTCTTTCAAGCAGTTATCAGATATGTGTTAAGTCCCTGCAATTGTTCCTGGCTGTGTTGTCTCATTAGTCTGCAGACAGTTGTAATGGGAAGATTAAACTGTGGCTTGCTATGCCCTTAGGCATACAAATGAACATATTTTAATGTCCCATGTTTAAACTGTTATAATGTCAATAAGATCAAAGCAGCCACTTTGCTAAAATAGTACTTTATCTAATCCATTCTTTCAAAATGGTAGCTAGCACTTAGAAAGAATTAATAGCAAATAGATTTCCAGAGCTACTCAAATACTACCAAAAAAAAAAAATCCATTTCCGTTACCCAAACAAGTATAATAGTCTTTTGTTTTAATGTATTTTTATGCAATGATATTTTATGTAAAAGATGCTTTGGTTTTTAACAGTATTAGCTTCTTCAGTTTTTACAATTAGAATTATTCCATAATAATATAGTACAAGTCATGGCTGCTGTGGTAATAGCCTCAAATTACTTCTTCTAAATACTGCCTTTAATAATCGGAGAATAACTGGTTTAGATCAATTTACAATAAATCTTTTAAGTAAGTACTTAGGGATACTTCAGATATTTTGACATATGATATTTAATTAGCTGGCTGCTATCTAACCACTGAAAGAGTAAGCACTTTTTTCACAACTGAAATAAAAAAAATCTTAGCCAGTCTGAATTTTGCAGGCTTTTAACTTCATCCAGTAAACCAGGAGAGAAAGCAAAATGACAATGATATAAAATTAAAAGGAACAAATGGAAAAGAAGAGATTAACAGATTTCTTTTTGGAATGAGTTTTGTATGTGCCTGTAAGCCATGATGATTTTTCATGCATCTAGGAATAAGTAATAGTAATTAGTTCTTTTAAATGTGCCAAATACCGTTAAGCACATGGGAGCTACTTTTCCTGTCTGCATATCTAGTGATGTCTTACTAAAAAAATTTCTTGAAGGTTCAAAATCTCAATTCTAACTAATATTGAATCAAGATAAGGGAATATTTGTACAGTAGGTAGGTCTTAGCTTTCCGGTATTAAACTGGAAATCTCTCTACAAATTTTGGAATTCAGAGGAACTTCTGAAAAATTGAACTGAGCAAAGGGACTCCCTTACAGTCTGAACTCATCTACAGTTTTTGCATTTTACTTTTTTTTCCCCCCCTTCCAGATCTGTGTTCTGTATGAGCTGCAATATACAATCTGGTGCAGCATGAAATCTTGTCTGTGACTACATATGTAGTAAGAGTGTGATTTAGAATATTAGCTTGTTCTGATTTTGTTGTTGAAGCTAGGATTCTGGATGCAGGAGTATGAGTTACTCTATAAAAGGCAAGTAGTTTGGTAACGAAAAGGTTTTTACAGGTGTGTGCTCAAAGGTATTTGGTATGGATGTGGAATTCTCCAGCTGATGGCTTCTAATTTTTTTTCTGTTAAATGTTACCTACCATAGAAAACAGGCAAATGAACACTTGAAAGCTAGTTTTATTCTTTACTGTGTTTAAATGGAAGCACTTGATAATTATTTTGCCTTATGAAATTCAAGAGCTTCTGTAAGACAATAGCTCTTTCCTCCTTGATTATGTTCTTCTGGTTGTATAGGAAAATACATTTTTGCTGTACTAAGCTCAAAAGTGACAACAGGGCACTTGAGGCACTGTGCAAATACGCTTCCTCACTGAATCCAGCCTCTTCTGCCTTGTCTGCATGAGTAAGTAGAACTGCAGTGAAATCCTTCCATGTGGGACCCAGAAGTTCCTGTAATGAAAAACAAATCTTAAATAATTTTTTTTCTCTCTTCTTCCTTTTCCCTACTCCCACCTTATATACCTGTGCATTAAGAGACCTGACATGTTCTTTTTCTGGCAGTAATCCATTTCATGCTATTTGAGTTGCTGAAATTTCAGGGGAATTTTGACCTTCCAAGACAGTGACATCCAGTTTCAGTGGAAATGTGTGGTCGTGCAATACTAGCAGTTCGCTGGTCTTTTCCTACAGATGTTAATAAAAATTCCTCCAATATAAAAATTTCAATGGATTTAAAGAAAAACAGTTATTTTGCTATGCCACACATTATTAACTAATATGTAAAATAGAAGTAGTTTATATCAGAGGATTCCATATATTCATATTGATAAAGTTCTTGCAGCTTTCTGAATTTTTTTTTTAAATCACTAAATCACCTCATGTTGAAAAAACAAATTATGAATTTCTATGTAACACCAATTNAATTCAAGAGCTTCTGTAAGACAATAGCTCTTTCCTCCTTGATTATGTTCTTCTGGTTGTATAGGAAAATACATTTTTGCTGTACTAAGCTCAAAAGTGACAACAGGGCACTTGAGGCACTGTGCAAATACGCTTCCTCACTGAATCCAGCCTCTTCTGCCTTGTCTGCATGAGTAAGTAGAACTGCAGTGAAATCCTTCCATGTGGGACCCAGAAGTTCCTGTAATGAAAAACAAATCTTAAATAATTTTTTTTTCTCTCCCTTTTCCCTACTCCCACCTTTTATACCTGTGCACTAAGAGACCTGACATGTTCTTTTCCTGGCAGTAATCCATTTCATGCTATTTGAGTTGCTGAAATTTCAGGGGAATTTTGACCTTCCAAGACAGTGACATCCAGTTTCAGTGGAAATGTGTGGTCGTGCAATACTAGCAGTTCGCTGGTCTTTTCCTACAGATGTTAATAAAAATTCCTCCAATATAAAAATTTCAATGGATTTAAAGAAAAACAGTTATTTTGCTATGCCACACATTATTAACTAATATGTAAAATAGAAGTAGTTTATATCAGAGGATTCCATATATTCATATTGATAAAGTTCTTGCAGCTTTCTGAATTTTTTTTTTAAATCACTAAATCACCTCATGTTGAAAAAACAAATTATGAATTTCTATGTAACACCAATTGCATTTCCAGATGTGTCCCATAAAACTGAAGTACTCTCAGCAATTTGGGAAAAACACAAATCAAATACATCCTCCTAAGTGATAGGCCAGAGAGTTTGGTTTTAACTGCTGTCACTCCTATGATGGACAGGAATGGAGGAAACATACTGCTTTTCTGTTGATGAGGACAGAAAATTTTAGTACAAATAAGAGATTGAGCTGTCATAGAAGCAGAATGGTTTGAGTTAGAAGGGACCTTAAAAATCATCCAGTTCCACCCTCCCTGCCATGGGCTGGAACACCTGCCACTAGACTAGATTGCTCAAAGCCCATTTACAGATGTAAATGAAATTACAACTTTAGTGCAACCATACTAACTCCTGTGTGTGACAAGAAGGGTACTTTGGTAATGAAGTTCACTTTGCAATGTACTTAAATCTATTTTGGACACTAGGGATAAAAAAATAATTAAACCTGTACAAAGTTTTGGCATAAGCTGTCTAAGGAATTGTTCAGTTATCAGTTTTGGAGAGAGAAGATAGTGCTTTGATTTGCTGAGGATTCAAAGTCAATGTTAATGTTAGTTCTGGAATCAGTATCTACTAGTCTCAATTCACTGAGCTATGGTACTGAAATAAAACAAAAAAAATCCTGAGATATTTTAATGCCAGTAATCTACTGATATGCCATCTTCATTGATAAGCCATCCATAATTTGCAGAGGATTATTGTGAAAACCTCTGAGTGCTAAAGGTAGTCTTCACTCTGTAATGTCTTTGAATGACATACTGAAATATAACTTACTGTTTGTATTCCCAGCACCCAGGCAGCTGTCTTGCCCCTTTTGTTTATGGCTAATGTAATCACAGCATCTGGTCTTTTAAGAGGAAAATAACTAAGTAGATAACCATTAAATAAGTTGAGAGCAAGTTGTAATCATGATACAGAAGTAAGCGTTGCTTCCTCATTATTTTTAAAGCTGCTTTATTTCCTTTCCAGTAGGGATTTTAAAACTACATTTGAAGAGAAAAATCATGGTGGCATTTCTTTCATTATCAATGCCCATGTGGACTTGATCCCAAATCATCTCAAACTAGAAACATGATCATTTTTTATTGGCTTAGAGTAAAAGTATTTTTAGTAAATCATCATGTTTCTAGTTTGAGATGATTTCTCTTAAATACTATGAAGTATGGAGAGAGGGACAACTCTATATGGAAAAAGATTAACACTGAAAACAACTATATGTAAATTGAAAATGAGTAAGAATGTGTTGAAATTGGACCAAATATCAAAATATGCAATAAGTGAGGTGAAATCTACCAATAGAGAGTAATTAGAAAGAACAGGAGAGCAAATCAAATGGACTTTGAAAACCATTTTTCTATCTATATATTTTTATACTGGTATATTTTTATCTATATGTGTATCATGTATTTAGGTAATACCTGTTGCAGCAGGTGGTAAGAGTTGATGGGCCAGTAAGTCCCTTCCAGTAGTAAAGAATTTTAGAAAATTCATTAGTGGAAGACAGATGCAAAGCATAATATGCAGTCTTTGGAGATGACTAAATCCCTTTGTTTCTTGGTAAATCATACTGTTCTGGTTCATCTGATCAGACAGATAGCCTGAGCAATATCTGTTTGCTGGCCTCCCCCCCCACTCCAAATATATGTATGCACAGTAATGAGAAATTTCCAGCTGAGGAGAAAGCCATTCATTTTCAGTATCTCTCCCCATGTATCTTGCGTACTTGCAAAAGAAAAAAAAAAAATCATGGAGATTCAAAGTGTTTCCTTCATTTCAGTTACCCTGGAAATTTTCCAGATTTTTTTCCAAATTATGGTAACCTCCTAGTTATTTTCACTTGAACAAATACAGGAGTAGTGACGGTGCAAGGCAGAGCTAAGCATCCTTGTTCCACATTGGATTTTCTGCATGATTTTGGACGAGTCACCCTGCTTTGGTCCTATTTGGAGTGCAGAAGAGTGAGGCAACCTGACTTTCGATTGCTTTAAATAGCATTTCTCTTCAACAAGCCAGAACTGTCATGATGAAGGATTAACTGTAATTTCTGAGACAAAAGCTTACTTTCATATGTAAATTTGGTTCCTGAATTCCTTTGTGCTGAGCCCAAATGCAAAGAACAGTTCTTGCCTCTCGTCAGGTTTAGTGTGATAATTGTAGCTGTGGTGTATGGTGCCAGAGTTGTGAATTGCATGTTTCAACTGCTGGACTGGGAAGTGTTCCAGTTTTCAGCAGCATTTCCGTATTTCACTTTTGCAGTCAACTCTTCCATAGCTATGATCACCTAAAGGCAAAAGAACTGCTGTTAGGGCAGTGACTTCTATTTATGTATTTGTTACCTGGATGAACTGAACTGCATGATCTCTTTCATCCGGACATAGAGGCAAGTCAGCCCTCAGGACCAAGAGAGCTAGATGCAGGCCTTCCTTCCCAAAGTGGTGAGCAAGGGCTGATCTTACTCTGTCTCTCACGTGCTCTCTGCTCAGGTCACTGTGAGGATAGCCTGGAGTGTCAAGTACTTGAACACGGAGAGCTAACTCACAGCCATTTCGTCGCATAATCCCCGAAATGCGGCAGCTGCGTCCAAGGCTGCAGCATGTAGTCACAGAGCTTGGGGAGCAATGACTCTCAAAGTCTGAGCTGCCCAGCAGGCTGTTTCCAGCAGCACTTTTGCCAGTCTGAGTTCTTCCAAGGACTACAAGGTTGATGGTCATCTCATTGCTGTCTGCCATTGTCAATGCTTTTATCCACAAACTTGTCACTAAATGAAGAAAAAAATAACGAGCTGTTTAATAGAAATTAAAATACTAATCCAGGGCCCTTCCCTGCNTCTCTTCAACAAGCCAGAACTGTCATGATGAAGGATTAACTGTAATTTCTGAGACAAAAGCTTACTTTCATATGTAAATTTGGTTCCTGAATTCCTTTGTGCTGAGCCCAAATGCAAAGGAGAACAGTTCTTGCCTCTCGTCAGGTTTAGTGTGATAACTGTAGCTATGGTGTATGGTGCCGGAGTTGTGAATTGCATGTTTCAGCTGCTGGACTGGGAAGTGTTCCAGTTTTCAGCAGCATTTCCGTATTTCACTTTTGCAGTCAACTCTTCCATAGCTATGATCACCTAAAGGCAAAAGAACTGCTGTTAGGGCAGTGACTTCTATTTATGTATTTGTTACCTGGATGAACTGAACTGCATGATCTCTTTCATCCGGACATAGAGGCAAGTCAGCCCTCAGGACCAAGAGAGCTAGATGCAGGCCTTCCTTCCCAAAGTGGTGAGCAAGGGCTGATCTTACTCTGTCTCTCACGTGCTCTCTGCTCAGGTCACTGTGAGGATAGCCTGGAGTGTCAAGTACTTGAACACGGAGAGCTAACTCACAGCCATTTCGTCGCATAATCCCCGAAATGCGGCAGCTGCGTCCAAGGCTGCAACATGTAGTCACAGAGCTTGGGGAGCAATGACTCTCAAAGTCTGAGCTGCCCAGCAGGCTGTTTCCAGCAGCACTTTTGCCAGTCTGAGTTCTTCCAAGGACTACAAGGTTGATGGTCATCTCATTGCTGTCTGCCATTGTCAATGCTTTTATCCACAAACTTGTCACTAAATGAAGAAAAAAATAACGAGCTGTTTAATAGAAATTAAAATACTAATCCAGGGCCCTTCCCTGCCTGAAGTGTTTTAAGAAGTGTGTGATGTAGGTAGACATTCAGTGTACAGTACGTATACCTCCATCCAATCCGAGGACAGATATTTACTGTCCTTCCCAGTCTGCTGCTTAGAAATAAGAAGACCCCATGCGATTTGTCATAGAATCATAGCATGGTTTAGGTTGGAAGGATACTCTAAAGGCCATCTAGTCCAACACCCCAGCAGAGAGCAGGGACATCTTAGATTTCTCAGAGTCCCGTCCAGCCTGACCTTGAACATTTCCAGGTAAGGGGCTTGCACCGCCTCTCTAGGCAACCTGTTCCAGTGTTTCACCATCATTGTAAAAAGCTGCTTCTCTTCTATCCAGTCTGAGTCAGTCCTTATTTAGTTTCAAACCATTACCCTTTCTCCTGTCACAACAGATATATAGGCCCTCTTTAAGTACTGAATGGCCATAAGGTCTCCCTGGAGCCTTCTCCAGGCTGAACAACCCTAAGTCTCTCAACCTTCCTTCATAGGGTTGGTGTTCCAGCCCTCTGATCATCTTTGTGGCCATCCTCTAGGTGCACTATAACAGGTCCATGCCTTTCTTGTACTGAGAATTCCAGAGCTGGGTGCAGTACTCTGGGTGGCGTTTCACCAGAGCAGAACAAAGGGGCAGAATTGCCTCCCTCGACTTTTTGTCTGTGCTTCNTGTAAAAAGCTGCTTCTCTTCTATCCAGTCTCAGTCAGTCCTTATTTAGTTTCAAACCATTACCCTTTCTCCTGTCACAACAGGCACATAGGCCCTCTTTAAGTACTGAGTGTCTGTAAGGTCTCTCTGGAGCCTACTCCAGGCTGAACAACCCTAAGTCTCTCAGCCTTTCTTCATAGGGTTGGTGTTCCAGCCCTCTGATCATCTTTGTGGCCATCCTCTAGGTGCACTATAACAGGTCCATGCCTTTCTTGTACTGAGAATTCCAGAGCTGGGTGCAGTACTCTGGGTGGTGTTTCACCAGAGCAGAACAAAGGGGCAGAATTGCCTCCCTCGACTTTTTGTCTGTGCTTCTTTTGATGCAACCCAGCTTACAGTTGGCTTCCTGGACTGCGAGTGTACATTGCTGTCTCATGTCCATCTCCATCCACCAGTACCAGAAGAATGATAGTATGGCTTGGGATGGAGGAGACCTTTGAAGGTCACCTAATCACGGATATGCTCCTACGCTGTCAGAAACTGAAGAGCTGGGAAAGAATGAGGTGAGAGATGAGTTTTAGGAACAAGTAAAGCAGATAAAGCTAAGAGGAGGCAACAGAGAAGGGAGGAGTAGGGAAATGACTGCGGAAAACAACATGGGCACGCAGGGAAAGCAGATTATGAAAAGGAGGAAAACTAGTGGAGGAAGAAAAGGATGACAAATGTGTGCCCACGTAAGTGACTGTGTTTCAGGAAGTAAGTTTTTACTTGTTTTTTGGGAAAAAAAAGGTAGTTGGGTAGAAATAACTTTTAAAGGAGCACTTTTTCACAGCAGAGAACAGCTTAGAATATGTCTTTTATCACCTACCACTAAAGTGGAAATAGGCATTAATCCAAAAGGGCTTTCTGATATAAATATAAGAATTGTGTCTTAATGAAAAAAAGAGCTGAAATAACCAGTGCTGCAGGTTCTAACCCCATGTGAAACTGAGGAATGTATAAACTTTTAAATTTATAGCAGAGTTAGTGGAAAACAAAAACAGACTGGTGGATGGAGAGGGTATATGGCTAAGTATCATTTCCAGTTACTATTAAATGAGCCTTCTCATTCTCTTTGTACTTTTCTGTAATCCAGTATCTGATGGGTTTTTGGTGCACATTAATCATCATATAGGAATACTGGCTGATTAAATATAGAGGTGTTTCAGATGGAAATAAATACTTGATTTTAAATTATCAGTGATACCAGAAATTCAGAATGTTTTGGGGTTTTTTTTGTAATGATATGATGTCCAGGCACTTGGAGAGAGATCGTGGACAACTTTAGAATGGGATTTCTTGTGATTAATTTATTTAGATTCTTGCACATGCAGTTCACACTTTCTCCTCTCTTTGTAAATCTATGCCCAAATCAATCTTTTGAAATAATTTCAGTACAAAGCCACGACCACGCAAGAGCTATTAACATATGAATGTTGTTACAGGCAACATTGAAAACTCTGTGATCTTCCTTACTGAATTCACAGTGAGGCTTTTGTGTTTTCAATAATCAATTTCCTGAATTTTGGGTGGGGTTTTTTTGTTAATACTTTTGAAGAAAAGACACCTTATTAAATGATTGTCATCAGTTATTCATCAGTCTACATATGTATTTTATTATTTATCTGTAGCATAATAATATGACATGGTGGACTTGCATTTTGCATTCATTTTTTAAATCGTAATCAAGAGATTGTTCTTTTTTTCCTATAAGCAGTCTTCACTTAAATACTTATATTAATTTCATATTGTGTAACTTACCTTATTTTCCCTTAAATTCTTCTTTCATTCAGACTTCAGTCATAAACCCACATGTGCAGTGTAAAAAGAAATGCATATATGAACTTTGAAACTAGCAGTGGCAACGTACCATGCTGAGACTGTTACGTATGCATTAATCTGGTTAATCTGTTACTGGTAGATCCTCATTCAGTAGGACATGTTTCAACAGCAACTGGCACTGATCAATTATTGCAACAGATAGTTCTTGCTGCAGATGCAGGTTTTGCGATCACTGTAGTGATGGTATGATGGGTTGATACTTTTGAAAGTTACTTGAGTGCTGCCAGTAGTACCAACAGATAAATATGAGTGTGATAACGGAGGCGCCGGGATTACTTTGTGTTGCATGTTTTTGAATATGTGTTCATATATACATGTGAGAGCATATGCACTTTCTCTTGTTGTTGCTGTGAATTAAAAATTGCAGTGCTTGCAAAGCACAGTGTAAACCATATGCAGATATAAAGCTGTTTGCCTGACAAAAATGGATTAAAATTATCAAAATATGGATTAAAAGTACAGAAATTATTTGTCAATCAGGACGAAAACTGAATGCTTGCACCGCTACCAATCATGTGCATTAGCTGTTGGCTCAGCAGCTTGGTACATTTCTTCCAAGCATCATTCTCTGCCATGCTATAGTAGCATTGAAACCAGGAATAAAAGGATTGTCCAGAGAGGACCTATCACTTGCTTTTTAGACAATGTCCCACTGATTTGAATTCCTGTGCTTAGTGGAAAATAAATGCAAACTTGTGCTTTAATTACCATGTTCTAGTAATAGAATGGAAGAGTGGAGTGAGCCCTGCTTCTCTGCTCACAAGGAAAGGTTTAGATAAACCACTTATCTGACTGTAGATCCCCAGTGGGTGGAGGTACAAAGGTACCATTACACTGAGAACAAGAATCTGGTACATAGGCTGTGTATGATGGGAGGAAAAGAGGAAAGAGCTTTCCAGAGGCAATCCTGCTGGTGACATTGTTGTCCAAAAAGTATAACTCTATGTGGGGACAGCAGTACTGAGGCTGTTCCTACTACAGCAAGAGACTTCAGTTCTTCTATATGCCTGTTTTCTTCTGCTGTGGTGCCACAGGCACAGCTGGTGCTTTGGTAGGAGTTAATGGTGCCTTCGCAGCCTCCTCACATAAATTCATGTCATTCATCATTAATGAGTTCATCATTTGCATTACTTGACTGTAGATGGCTGTGTTGCCACGGATTTTGTTGCTGTATGTTTTTAAGAGCATGTAGACAAATGCTTTCAGACATCTTACTGCTTTTGAGCCTGCCTATTCTGATGAGAGGTCAGATGTTAAATCTTTCCCTGTATTGTACATGTAGCTGAGGTAAGTACTGTTAGTTTCCACTGTGAAAAGCCCTGTGGCTCAGTGCTGTGCACAGCCTTTGTCTCTCAAGGTATATTTATATATAAAGTATATAGCAAAATTCCTTCGTTTGCTAGCGGATACAAAATCAAAGATGACTGGATGGGGACTGATTCACTTTGGTAAGCCAAAGGGTAGGTCAGTCTCATGAAACTATGGATATTGTGAAGATAAAATCCAGATGCTTCCTTTAATTTGCCTAGAAATCTTGAACTTGGTTAAATTGTCACATTCTACGTCTGCAATTTTCATCAGACTGTTCCTATGTGCAGTAATGCCTGTCATGATATCTGGGGCCATTTACGTCCTAGAAGTTGCATCTAACTGAGCCAGTAGCCTGCCAAGGAGATAATTTAACCTGTGCATGGACGAGGATTTGGACTACCAAGAAAGCTAGAATCCCAGAAGCAGAGGAGTGTTGTATGCAAAAAAAAGGGCTTTTATGCTGGCAGGATGGCTATAAAACTAGGAGTAAATGAGGCACTGCTTAACTGAAATCTAGAACTTGGCTAAGTAAAACTGCCCTACAATATAGGCATTTCTTTCCAGTATTATTATGGATGGAATACAGTCCAAGTTGGGACACATCTGGAAGACCTTACAAAAGCATGAGCAGGAGACTTTAAGAAATTGTCTTCCTCGGAGGACCTGACAGGGAAAAATCAAACTGATTAATATGACACTTGCCTAGGCTCCTCGAAGTACGTGGAAAGAGTCTTCCCCAAGGTGGCAGTATCAGCCTGCTCCTCAGGTACTGTAAAACTCAGTTGGGGTCCCTTTGCTCTGGAGTCCTGTGCTAAAATAAAATACTAGGTCAGAAACTTAAATAAAACTTTAGAATGCTTTCAGGAGTCTTCAGACGTCTCCTGAAATAAGAAATGTAAAAAGTATTGATCTCTTCTTTGTCACAAGAAACATTTTTTGCCTTATATATAAAATGCAGACTGTGCAGCGCCTTAATTAATTTGAACAGCAGTAATGGAAAGATGGCAGTTGAGAGGCTGGAAATGTTATTTACTTTTCCTGATGTGTTTCTTTTTCTAATCAAGGTGTTTGTTTTACCTAGCTTTAAGTTGAGTTGGTGACATTTATTATGGGTCTTTGGTCATAAAATCTTAAAATCTACTCTCAAGAGTGAGAATTTGCAAAGAACAAGCTCAGAGTACAACACAACTGACTTGGATGCTTTATAGTACTGTGCACTGTTGATGGGTAAACTATTTTTTTGTTTTCTTTGTGTTTATATAACTTTATTTTGGAAATGGCAAATGAAAACTGAACTGAGCCTATTAAGATTGTCAGGCAAGAAGACTTCCTGTTAGTGATAAAGCAAGCCTTGTAGTGCTCACAAAGAAATACCAAGAAGTCTAATGCTGAATTGTCTGTAATTAAAGGAAATAAGGCTCCTAATCTAATTGAAAATAAGCAGCATTTGGGTATCCAGCTTCTTTAGTTGTTTTTGAAAAACCATCACTAAAATCATTTGCAGGTAACTGTTGGATTTGTATATATCTGCAGAACTATCTAGAGTTGCAGTGCATCTTAGTCGAGTTACTGTGTCAGCTGCTGTTCTGTTGTAATCCCTGTGATCATCCAGTTGGTTTGCACACACCCTAAACAAGCTCTCCGTGATGCTTGTCAGGTTATCCCAAGCAGGCTAGATCTTGTAAACTAAAATAGCGTATTTCTCCTTAAGCACATGGTATCTCTTACAATGTGTCATCTGTCGGTTCCCACGCCTTCCCATCCCTTACAGCTTCTCTCCTGACGTAGGCTCTCATTTTAGCTCAAGATGATGGCATACTAAGTAATTTAAGATGTTCTTTGATGAATTTCCCTTACTTGGAGAAAACCCAGTGAGGCCATTTTATGGATTGCCACACATGGAGGCAGGCTTTTAGCCTTCCCAAACAACACATCCAGGAAGGTACTCAGTCCATGTAGTCAGCTTGGCTTCATTACTTTTAGATGTGTAATTTCTAAGAAACACTAGGCATGTCGCTGCTAAGAAATGGGACGGATCTAGTGATGCTCTGCTCCTTTTGGGCTGCATTCACGATGAAAACGTCTGTGTGGATCCTAAAGGAACGCACATGTAAAATGCACTAATGTTTCTTTAAAACAGATTATTACTCTTTTTTTTTCCTTTGCTTAATCCAATCCTTAGTATCCTTAGTATTTTTGAACAAAAGCAAGCAGTTACCAGCAATAAACAAGATCATGTTTTTCTTTGCAGTATAGGTGGCTGTGCAACTACATGGGCATTGCTGGGGTGGGGTATAGCTGCAGACTAATGCTATAATTGCACCAGGTTTCTGACAATGTCTGTGCAATTGTGGAACCAGTTCCTTGGGATCCCTCTGTACTACTTACAGCAGATTACGGGTTCAAGGTAAATACTGCTGGCAGAAAGACAGATCAATGACCCACCTTGTGTTTAAAGGGTGTTTGAACAGAGCTATCAGCACAATGAGAACATCAGCCAGACATTTTCTTTGTTGTCCCACTGAATCACCAAGATCCACAACATCTGCTTGTCCTTCACCTCTGCAAATAGGAGAAAATTTCAAATCAGAAACCAGTAGCTTCGACATGCTGATTTGGTACGTATCTGCTGTGGAAGTGTTGTCTCTCTTCCACTGGCAGGGATGATGTTCTTCCAACCACTCTGCTTCTCAGTGCACTGAGAACAGGGCACTGTAAGAAGGTGCAGAAACAGAGGGCTTTCTTGGCTCCTTTTAGTATGGTTTGGTGTTGCATGGCTCCGCAAAAGGCTGGGGGGATGCAGTGTAAAATAGGACATGACATGCTTGCTGTCACAGGCTGCCATTTTCTTCATTCTCTTAATAAGTCACCCCTTCTCCAACTTAACCAATGATTTTCCCATGTCAGGTTTGGTTTGGGTTTTTTTTTTAAATATGCAAGGAATGTTTGTGTTATACCATATTGTGCTATATGATCTCTTGAGCAGATTATGTCGAGATATTTAAACTGTCTTGTTTTCGACCATGTTGCCAGGATATATTTTCTTGTGTATAAAGGCTGGACATAAGTCACTAGCACACAGGTTGGGCCGTAGGACTGTGCTGCAAAACCGACATGTTTGTGTCTGTTCACTGCTTCATATGAAATATACAAAATATCCAGAAAATAAAGGTGATATCGCAAGTAAGGCTCTACATTTATAGGTTTGTTTTTTTTTAAAAAGCTGACATCGTAAATTGTTGATTTCAGAAGCATATATTTGGGAAAGAAACAATAGTCAGAAACCATGAAAATACAGACTTTAAGAAGAATCCTTTTCCCCTTACATCTACACAGCTGGATGAACTCTGTGACTGGCCGCCATACACCTTCTGTTGTAACAACATAAGTCAGGGTACTGTACCCATTCACCTTCCTGTGACTAGTCTCAAAATTCTTCCACGTGTTTAAAAATATTTTGTCCCTGGAACAAAAGTCCTGTGAATGGAGAACGTATCTGGAAGTTCAGAAAACCCAGATCTGGCTGCTATTTCTGTAACTCATTCACTCATTCTAAGAAGCTACACAATTTCTCAGTTTCCTCGTCTAAATAGTATGAGGAGTATTCACCTATTTTGAACACCTGTAGTGGGATCGATTTAGCTGAAGGCAACAGATTTTTGTAGGGCAATAACAGCATTGGTTGCATAAAAAGAAAAAGGAGCATTTTTATCATGTTGTCAAATGTTCCATAGGGATCCAAATAAGTTAAGACATACTTTCCAAACATATTCCCATGGTGCCTTGAATGTTTATGACCATTGTAACACTAATAACTGCAGAAGCTGCACTGATTCACAGGCTTGGACTGTTCACCCTCCTACTCTTATGCACTCTAATCCTTAGGCATTTCATAGGCTGTCAAGAATACAGAGCATATATTGTTTCAGCTGAAGAATGTGTACAAATGACACCTAAATACTAAATAATGTGGACATCTATGTGTATTCAGGACAGTTTTAGTACTGATTTCCTTCATTTTCTTATTTTCCAGGCTTTGCAATGTATTTGCATTTCTATCGATACAACACATGTTGAGGACTTCTCTTAAAATATCCAGTAACTAAAAACTTGATATTTTTTTTTTTATTAATACTGATTATGGATCTTTCCTGTCTTCTCGTCATATACCTACACTTTAGAGGCAATATACTCCATTGCAAAGAACACTCAAAGTTTAAGAAACTGGAATAATACTTAGAAATACTACACTTTCGTGGTTATCATAATAGCTTGTGGATGTCAAGCCTGAAGATATATTTTTTAAATTTTAAAACATTCTAAGCAAGTTGAATCTGAGGATATCTTCCAGTATATTTTGTGATGTCAAGCCATTGAACATGTAATGTCAGAATTATGCTGTAAAAGTTTTCTTACAAGCCAATGTGGCTTGCTTTGGCAATGCAGTTGTTTAAAATGTGGAATTGCTGTAGACAGTTTATTAAAATTCTGAATAGCGTGTAGAAGGAAAGGTGCAAAGAACATGGTTACAAAACTGGTGTGTGGTTTGGGAGTGTGAGCCCCAGACTTGGTAATAAACTTCCAGACATCAGCTGTCACAAAATGCTGTGATTTTGAAGCTTTTAAAATCGGTGCCCCTTCTGCATGAGAGGACAAAAGGGGCAAGAATCACCACCTGCCTTTCCCAGTGAGAAGGATTTAAGAAATCAGAATGCTTCCTCTCTTCAATGCTATATATGTTTGTAGAATCTGTAATGTGCTGTGCTGAGAAATGCGGTACCTCTATAAACTGTGGAATGTGTCTAGGGTCTTTCAGGGCTTGAAATGAGTTAGACTACTGCCTTATCCAGTGGCTGGAAATCTGCCTGTTGTTTATGAAAAATACTGAGCTGCATCACCTCTTGCTCTCCTGAAATTAAAGTCTTGTTAAGTACAGACAAGAAAAATAAAAGGCTGTGCAAACACTGCAGGCCTGAAGCCCGGTCGCAGTGAGCACCGACATAACTAGGTGCAATGGAAGTCAGACTAAGTTTTGGATACAGCAGAATGCCAAGTTGCAGGTTGATCAGATTATTCCCTGCATTCCTCCATGGTTGTTACATCACTGCTTAGCAGACTTTACACACAGTGGAAGTCTTCCTTAGAGTATCTTCAGATATAAATGGCCCCAGGTCTAGCAGTCCACACAGCAATAAGAGACTGTGAATCCAGTTCCTTCTGGTGTCATACACCTTACCTGATTAAGTCACGAAGATTTAAAGACTGAAAATGTTAAGGGTATTAACGATACACAAAGAAACAAGTAGGAGCCAGAAGAAAGTTTTCAGAAGTCAGTTTACATTGTTTATTGTGGTTTTTTGTTTTTCTTGACGTCCGCAAACCAGTTTACCTCTACTAGTTCCATGAATACACTTTGTTTCTTCAGGTCCTCAGAGTCTTGATGAGGACACCTCCCTCCACCTGCCTCCCTCTCCATCTAAGATTTGCTTGTTTTCTTCTCTTGTTTTCTTCCTGTCTTTTCAGGCAGGAAGAGCTATGTACAACTTCCATTCATCCAATCTCTTAGCTCTGTCCTTCAAAGACTTTCTCAGGGTTTTTCTTGCTTGTTTTTGTTTTGTTTTGTTTTGTTTTGTTTTGTTTTCCTTCTCTATTAGACACCTCACATCCTGCAAAAGTTGTTTCTTACCAGGTCTTTCAGTTTTGGTACAAGTGTGGACTCCCTGTATGGAGGGTGATGACTGGGGTCAGAAGGGAAGGCTGGTGATTATGTGGCCTCACTAACATACTATCATCTTCCTGGACTTCAATTAAGTTAAAGTATTATCTCCCCTTTGTATGGTTTTTATGCAAATAGTTAAGGCCATGCTGTATTTTACAGTGCAGTGCACTAAACCCTGAGACAAGTTTAAAACATGGTGTCATGCTGTGGATAACTTCTCTGAGAGAAATGAGAGTATTCCATCTGTAACTTAATGGAAACGCAACACTGCTGGTGGAAATTCAGGTATAAATTATTGTCATGCAATGTTCAATAGGTCTTTTCTCAAAACAGTGGTGCACAGGGGACAGCCATGTAGCAGAGACCAAATAGTGACTCCCAGTAAATTAACAGAGTTTTCAGTCTCTGAGTTAAGTGAACTAGCAGGGAAAATACAGGGTTTAAAGTGAAGTTGAGTTACGAATCATGAAAAATAAACTTATGTAATGAGTTTATCTTTTTACATTAGCTTTACTTACATTAGCATTACTTTTTCGGCTTTTTACATTAGCTTTCGGCTCAATCAGTGTTTGTCCACTGTCATTAGTTAAGATTTAAAAAAACATTTTTAGAGCCAGCACAAAATCATCTATGGGCCATGAAGAACAAACGAGAGTACTGATTTTTTCAGCCTGTATCCACAACTCTGTCTTTAGGAATAGTATTTGTCTCAAATAAGAGAAAATTAATTTATTTAAAAGGAAAAAAAAAAGAAGAAAAGATGGAAACTGTAATGCGGGAACAAAAACTTTCAGCTGTCAGCATTTCCATAACCTCACAAGACCTAATTTTCAAGTCTTAATTTGTGGTCTAAGGAGAAAACATGTTTTTGTTTTTCCTGTTTCATATTTGAATAACTGGATGAGTATATATAAATTTGCCGCATTTGTACTGAAGATGTGCTGGCTTTTACATCTGTCAGATAGCTGCATCTGAGATTCCTTGTTGTCATCTTCTTTTGGATGTTATTTCCTAGCAAGTTTGGAACTTTAAACTATTTTTGAGAATTCTTATTCTATCAAAAGGATAAATCCATCCTGATTTGAGAAAGTACTCTCTCTTTAGGGTGTATGCAAATAGGATTCAGTGGTTATATGATCACTTTCTTTAGCAAAGACAAACTAGTGACAAAATTCATGTTTCTTGTGTTTTGGTGCTTCCTCAGAGTATTCTGAAGGCTTATACTGAAGCCCTATGAAATGTATGTGAAATAGGTTGCTACAAAGAGACAGCCTTAAACACACAGTAGAGGAGAAACCTTTCTTTAAAGTCGAAGTCTGTGCACAGTGATTTGGTACATCCTTCATACCATCACTTAAGCTGGTTAGATATAAAATAGGTTGTCTTCTGGTAGCACATCAGAGTTCACTGGAGGCAGGTTGAGTGATAGGCTTCAGTCAATCTATAAGGTCTTCAAGTGCAGCATTTTTGCTGTATTTTCTCTATCCTTCAACCACATAGCTTCGCTACTGGAATAAATAAAATAGATGCTTCCTCTGAAGTGGTAAGAAGTAACATCTTAAAGCTGCAGTCCTTAGTTCGCCGTTGATACCACTACTCCTGATGCAACATGGGGAGCTGATAGGCTTTGCAAGCGGATGTGTCTGTGTCATGCCCTGAATGCACAAGCCACAGACTTGTGTCTGGGCCTTCTTTCAACCCGCACAGTTGAAGAATGTGGTTCGTTTATCTCTGCAGTGATCTGGAGGCTGCCAAGGTCACTCTCAGGGCAGAAATCAAACCCAAAGTTTATTCTGGCTTCGACCAAAATAAACAGACCAAAAACTCGGATGTACTGCTGAGATATGGAGGTGCAACTTCCCAAAGTTGCAGAAAATAGATTTTAATCTCTTCAGATTACAATCCGATCCCTGAACTCAGTCAAGGTTGCTTGGATTTGATCCGACACACACCGATACCAGTCAAGAAAACACAGAAAGGTAAATGATATATGGAGTGAGAGAAGGGAAAAAGAAAGTAACCACTTCAATGGGTAGCCAGCAGTTCCTCAGGAATATGCGGTCACTGCAGCAGCAGCTTCTTCCAGGCCATGTGGTACAGGCTGGTCCAATTGGAGTGATGGACATGAGCACCACATGGCTCCTTGCAAGTTCTTTTATAAGGCCAGTCTGTAACCCACCAGGACATGGGAGGGTCTTGCACATGTGTGCAGAAGCTCCTTTGGGAGGGTCTGGCCAGGGCAGTCAGGTGGGTGTGAAGGCTGGGGGTGTAGGAAACTAGGGGACAGGGAGATGATGATGACAGTGCCCCCCATAGCAGCCAGCTATGGACCAGGAGCTTGGCCAGGTGAGGGGGAAAGTGGTGCTTACTCCTGCTGCATCCTTCACATTGAATCTGGCCCACAGTTAAGGCCCTCAGGTGACATCCCAAGATCTATCTCTGGGGAGTGCCTGCTGCTGCACCCCTGCTGCTATTCATCACCACAAAACAAGGGCAAAATGACCAGACTTCAAACAAAATGATTAAGTCACAGAGAGAAGTAAAGTCAGACATTACAGTCAGGAAAACAAGCATCTACTAGACAAGTCTTATGTGGAGCAGCTGAGGGAACTGGGTTGCTTAGCCTTCAGAAGAGGAGGCTGAGGGGAGACCTTACTGCTCTCCACATCTACTTGAAAGGAGGTTGTAGATAGGAGGGAGCTGGCCTCTTCTCCCAAGTGACGGGTGATAGGACAAGAAGGAATGGCCTCAAGCTCTGCCAGGGGAGGTTCAGATTGGACATCAGGAAAAAATTTTTCACTAAAAGGGTCATCAGATACTGGCAGAGGCTGTCCAGGGAGGTGGTTGAGAACCCATCCCTTAAGGTATTTAAAAGACGGGTCGACAAGGTACATTAGGATATGGTTTAATGGCAGATAGGCATGGTTGGACTCAGTGATCTCAGAGGTCTTTTCCTACCTGGTGATTCTATGAAACCATAATATGGAAGTAGTTTACAAAAAACGAGCCCACTTTAGTATGTGAGAAGTTCAGTGGCTGTATGAAACGTGCATTGTATTCTCCTGACTAGTGTTGTGTTTTTCAATGTTAGCCTGAAACATTTGGTGTGTTGTCTCACTCCTCATGATAATCACTGTTATGGAAGACTCAGCTTGTGGACCCTGGCAACTGAAAAGAGAAGCAGAGTTATGCAGATGACTTCACACTGTTTAGAATTTCTGCAGTTGGGGAATATTACGGAATTGCTAACAAATTAGTCTTTTTTAATTATACGGACGTGTATGCGTTTCCTGTCCCAACATGTCCGTGCTTATTCATAGCACATGAAAAGAGTCACAGATTTTATTTTTATTTGTGTTTGAATACAAACAGTACAAAGAAAGATCATTTTCTAGACATCAAAGAGAATTAAGTAAAAAAGACCAATTCAAACAGAAAACTGAACAGAAATGTAAATATTGGCCTGGTTTGTACCATATAATGATAACAAGACCAGTTATTAAAGAAAACAAAGAGAGGAAAAAAGAAAGGGAAGAGGGGATTTGCCCACATTTTATATTTAATTGTGGACAAAAAGTTATTAGAAAAGATGTAATTTGAACTGTAATGTGGTGAAAATAGCTTATTTTGGACCTTAGTACAAGGATGGTGTGGTAATTCTGACTGTAATTTGAGTAAGACATATTAAATAGTTAATTCTGCCCTTATGCATGAGTGACTTTTATTTATCGTGTTTCACCTTTCAGATTTTTTAGTTCTGAACACACCTAACATTACTGAAACACAAATTTAGACATCGGAGTTGCTTAACTGCAGCTATGTCTACAATAAAATTCCACAAACCAGCAGTTTAGAGTTAGTTAAATGTATCAGAGGAAAATGGGGGATTGTACAGGCAGAGGGTCATTTCTTACATGGAATATTGTCAAGGAGTATCAGCTCTTGCAGAAACATCGAGTATGCTTTTGTTATTCCATCATCCTCGATGCTGGGTTTACACAGTAGAAAACCAAATCAAATAAAAAAGGAGGGAGGAGGAAACACTGCCCACCAAAAAGGGAAGAGGCCATTCGTGTGTTGTCCTCTTATATGAGGGAGTGCTGCATGTCTGCAGGCCCAGCAGAAAAGGTCTAGTGTTGCACCAGTGAGGAAAAGACACCACAAAGTCTAGCAGAAGCTATGAAATGAAAGATATGATTAGACTGGGTTATTCAGAAGGCAGACTCTGATTTATTAGTCATTTGCAGGAGCCTAACTCGTGTCTAAAGAATATAGAAGTCCGAGGAAACAGACTTGGTGAAAAAATCATAGGACTGTACAGGTTTATAGAATCATAGAATGGTTTAGGTTGGAAGAGACCTTAGAGATAATTCCCAGTTTCCCGGGAAAGGGAAAAGAAAAGAAAAGGTCCCATGTCTGCATTCTAACCTGGTGTCCCAGCTAACAATACAGGGACAGCCTCTGGGCTTTGGAACCTCTGGGCTGGAGCTCCAGCAAATCTTGCATCATTGCTGTTGGAAGTCTTTGCAGAAGATTGTTTCAAAGGGGAGACTTGCTTTGAGTGAAAGGCCATATTTTTACTGGAGCCTTGATCCAACTTATGCTGGCATAGAAGAGAATTTTAGCACTTCCCCTCCAAATCATAGAGGTTTTGTCCTTGTACATTCAAGTTTTCTTTTCTTTGGCAAGGTCCCAAGTATAAAGAGCATCCACTGGCTACCAAACTGTGACCCTCTCCAGCTCTTTCCTGTGTTTATCTTTTGAGTTAACTTTGAACCTCATAGACTCTCTAGTCTGCAGCTTTTCAGGTTCACCAACTGATAAGGATGTAGAAAGAGTTTCAGGCATAAAATTGTGACTGTGACTGTAGCTAAAGAACACTGAATAAGCTTTAATGCATTGAGGTATTGAATAAAATCAGGATGGAGGATGTGCACGTAGGCACTGTTAAGCTTATTGAGTACAATAAGAGCAAGTACATTGCTCTTGCTCCTAGAACATAACAACATTAAAACATAATTAAATTTAGTTTTATTTCCATGCATAACAGTAATTTGTGACTCCTGAAAATATGGCAGATCAAATTCCTTTCCGCTGTACCCCAGATCAACTCTGATGGGTTCATTTGCTTTAACTACAACAGTGCTCTTTTGGTGGGATCCGCTTATAAATCATTTGAGTAATGCTGGTTAAAACTGAAATAACATTGATGTAAGCGAGACCTTTCACTTCACATTGAGATGGCAAAATATGTTCAGCCTCCTGAGAGGAAATAACAGTGAGGTATGGTATACTAAAGGAAAGCTGTAGCTCCTGGGATCATGTTGAGAAACTCTTTGTAAGGCCATGGCCTCTCACTTCATATTTTCAAGTGTCCAAACTGACTTTAATCCTGTTCAAAAGGAGGACACTCAGACTTTTGTTTTTCCTGCAAGTTTATGTTCTCCTTTCTCATTTCTCTCACTTTCTCAAAGAAAGTTATCTCAGAAACATTAAATGGAAACATGTGCTTTGGGGCTAGAGGTATTGCTGCTTTATAACATCAGTTCCAAAGTCTAAATGTAGACCTTGTTAATCTGAAGTGAAATAAAAGCATCTGTCATAAAGGATGTGATACATAAACTCCCATGTAAAGTTGTACTATACTTGTCTTACTATTCTTAATAGTCTGAATTGAGAGAGGGAATAATATTTATTGAAAGGATTGAAGGATTTATTGGAAGTCAAGATTAAACAAAATCAAGTGTTGCTGTGCATGTCATGAGATCTCTGTGTCTTGAAAAATACTGGTGTTTCTCTCACTGCAAATTTATGTTCCTCCTTTCTTCTACTGACCTCTCCAATCCCTACCTTTTATCTCATTAAGACTAATGCAATTTATGAAGTTGAGTTACTTCTTGCTACAAATGATCATTCAGACTTTGTTGGAACAACTTTAGATGTTGCACCTTGAGGCCAAGAGGAAATGGTTCACATCACAGAAGTTTTGTGTTGGATATGCATGGGAAAGGCTTGACCTTGCTGGATTGCTTGACAGACAGTTCCAGCTATAGAATTCATGGATTCTTACCTGTCCGGACAGGACAGCAGCAGTTGCTAGATATGAACAGTAATCCTGATTATTTTTATTTGGGTATTTTACCTGTACAGGTTTTAAGATGCTTGATGTTTTAGTTAAGTGTAGATATCAGGAAAAAAAGGCACTTTTTAAAAAGCCAAGGCTCACTGTATGTGTCATTTTCTTCTCCCTGAAGATTCTTAGATTACATACAAAGGTATGTATTGAAAACACGACCCTCAGACATAATTTGGGAGCCAAACTATTTCATCGAGAAACTAAAATTTTCTTTACAAAGGGAGACTGTGAAGCTCAAAAAGAAAACTGAGTGCAAGTGTTTGGTATGAACTTTTTCTGAGACTATAATGGTAATTTGGTTATATCAAATTATATTATGGGAAACTCTACAAATGTGTGAGCAGTTTATAAGATGTTGGTTTGGAAATGTGTCTTTTAATGTTTCTTGGTAAGAAAAAGAATAACTGAGGAAACCTTAAACTACACTGGAACAGGTTGCCAAGGGAAGATGTGCTGCCCCATCCCTGGATGTGTCCGAGGCCAGGTTGGATGGGGCCTTGGGCAGCCTCATCTAGTGGGAGGTGTTCCTACCCACAGCAAGGTGGTTGGAACTAGAGGATCTTTAAGGGCCCTTCCAACCCTAACTATTCTATGATTGTATTCTCTGATTCTATGATTTTCTTCACTGTCTTGCTGATCCTCATCAAAGCAATGACATATGCAATAAGAAAACTTGGAATATCTGTAGGGAAGCTTGCTTTTTCAAGAAAGTATATGTGCATTTCTCATATGTATCATGGACATTTAATTTTCTAATCCTGGTTCTTTGCATCCTAGTGCAATCGATAATCTAGTTATGATATAGTTATACAGTCTTTAATTACTTAGTCAACAGTAAAAACTAGTGACAATTTTAGCACGCAGCAGAGAAAAGAATAAAAATGGTATCAGTAGAAAACTAAACTAACAGTTCTGTGATTTGTAAGCAGCACAGTGCTTTCCCTCTCTGTTTCAGCTGTCTTTCCATTTGTCTAACTTCAAAATAAATTTCTGGATTTATTTTTTTTAATATCCATTCAATATATTTCACATTTTCCCTCCCAAACCTCAGCAAATCTTTCTGCCTTCACTGTAGATCTTTTAAACTTAGTATAGTTTTATAACTATAAAAAAACCTTTATTTCTAGAGTACAGTTGTAGCTATTCTTTATAGACCTTATATCAATTTAATAACATACGTCTTGAGATAATTGTTTTGGTGTATTTTAGCTGGCATATCCTCAAATCCCTTTTGTAACTCTATTGGATACCTTTCCTTTCCTCTCCTTTCCTTTTCTTTTCTCTTTTAACAGTCCTTCAAGAAAGCAGAAACCTTATTAAAATTCATCAAAATGGAAAAAACATGTTCTGTGAAGCCAGAATATCTGTCTAAGTGTTTTTATGGTCCATTCTTCCTTTTACACAAGATCAAAGCATCAAGGAACAAGAAAATAGGGTGAGAAAAGTCAATTCAAGCTTGCAGAAATCATGCTTAGACCAAATATTTATTCAGTGATTCATCAAAAATGTTACAAAATGTAATACTGGATTTTTAACGATTGCAGGTTTCACTGCCAGTTCTCATAGGACATCCTGTTCTGGTGCAGTGCTTTAAAAAAAAGTCAAGTAAATACACTAGGTCAAACCATGATTCAGGGACAACTGGAAGTCACTAATGAGATGGATGTACCTCATTATGAAGCAATGGTTTTTAAAAGACTGTAAATAGTAATGTTGGTGCTGGTAGAAGGTTTGTATTTAATTTGATGGTGGAAAAATTTCTTGCAACTGAATTAATGCCTTTTTATGCTCCCAGAATAAAAGGATCCCTCGAGAGTGAGGCAAGTTCAGAAAAGAAGTGATAACAGGTGTGAAAACCATCTCTCACACTTCAGTTCTGCTGAAATAAAAGGTGAAGTTTCAGAACTTCAGTTGATGAGATGGTGAGCAACAGGGTATTTATTAAAGGACACTGATGTAGTTCATAGGCATCATTGACTTGTGGAACAAAAGGATATGAGGGAGAAGCAAACAAATGCTGAGCTCTGTTAACAAATTAGGTATTGGTTGAGCAAGACATATCAATAGTAGAAAACAGGAGAGAAAATAAGGTAAAACAAAAAAATGTATGTCAATATCAAATAAATGAAAGGACAAATTCATTGAGAATACTAGTCAACGTCTATGTAACAATTTGTCAATGACAGTTGAAAGATTTCTGCATGTAATCTACTATTTTGCTGAACTTCAATATATACAAACCACTACTACAGAAAGGTTTGTTCCAATATCTTTTTCCTATCAGGAGTTACTGTATTTTAGCTTCTGCCCTTGTTTCCTCTGTAGGTGGCTATATTTTTGACAAAGGGCCATTCCTTTTATGTAAGGAGTGACACTACAAAAGGAGCTTAGTCTATGGAGAGGAGGAGGGCCTGTTTTAATGATTCCACAAATAAAATAGAAAAGGAAAAACTGCATATGGGTTTGGGGGTCTTTATTTTTCCTCTAAATTATTATTAAACTAATATAATTTGTTGTCTTCATGAATGAATAAAGTTGATGGAACGATTACCCACACTTCTACTCAGACAGGCTAACACTTCTGCAGATGCATTTTTGTCTGACAGGACTTTCCAAGAAATCTTCAAGGCAAAAGGCAGGTACAATTTATATTTCATTTTTTTCTGAATANCCACAGCATCCTCCTCTCTACAATTTCCATTTAAGGTAGTCATACAGAGCAATGAGGTCTCCCCTCAGCCTCAGCCTTGAGGGGCTTCAGCTCTAGAGACACTTTCTGGAGTGCCTTTCCATGGTGCTCTGCATGAAACTGAAGCTAGCCCAACCACCACTGTTTTTTATGCTACTTTCCACCATGTTTTTTACTCTACCACATATAAATCTTAATTTTTTTTTAAAAAATGTAGCAAGAGCAGAGCACAGGTGTAACCAAGTTACCTATATATTAATCAGATAAACATATTGATAGTAAGAGATGAGAAGCAGATGCCAAGAGGTAACTACGGAAACTCAGGGATTTTTTTGAAGGAGCAGAACTGCTACTGATAAGATTTGCTAACAAAGTGTAGGGTGCCTGCTTTTCAAACTGCAAATCACATGTCTGTATCAAAAATTCATTTTAAAACCCAGGCATGACTCTTTTTTTATATGGTAATCTTAAAAGTGAGAACATATAGTTCAGTGCAATGGACTGTAATGTACAACCCCATATTACTAGAACAGTTATAGAATAATGAAAGTATAAAATAAAGAACAAACTTGAAATGAAATGCATGGGAAAACTTTGGCACTCATACTGCAAGGGAAAAGCCAAGCAGAATGCCTCTTGTGAAACATGAAGGAAATTATGTAACTGAAATTTTAAACATACAAGCTTCTTGGCTTATTCTCCTTCCAGGATTACTGAGGTAATGAAGATGGGATTCTACTTGTACTTTTCCAAATGTTATTAATAGCAATCCTGATTGCCAATGGAAATACCTCTGCTGACTTCTGATAGACTGTCTCAATTTCTTTTGGAGCTGTGAGACACTGACTGTTCCAAACCATCTTAAAGATCATAGAATCATACAATAGTTTAGGTTGGAAGGGACCTTTAGAGGCCAATTAGTCCAACCCCTCTGTAGCAGGCAGGGACATCTTCAACTGGATCAGGTTGCTCAAAGCTCCGATTCAACTTGACTTTGAACGCCTCCAGGGATGGGGCTTCTACCACCTTTCTGGGCAACTTTTTCCAGTGTTTGAACACCCATATTGTAAAACATTTCTTCCTTATAGGTGGTCTATACCTACCCTCTTTTTGTTTGAAACCATTTCCCGTTGTGCTATCTCAACAGGTCCTGCTAAAAAAGTTTGTGCCTGTCTTTGCTATAGGTGTCCTTTAATTATTGAAGGGCTGCAACAAGGTCTTCATAGAGCCTTCTCTTCTCCAGGCTGAACAACACCAAATTTTAAATTTTACAACTAAATAGTCTTCAAAA
>WAAB01020140.1:0-10810 GCA_013389865.1 Piaya cayana
AAGTCTTCTGCCATGTTTTTGTTCTACTCTGGATGTAGACAGCATGCATTTCTCTATATCCCTGACTCTCCTTCCTTGTTTACCTGCAGCTTGTGCTTGTTCTCTGTAGTTCAGTTGATGTAACCCATTGGTTTGGGAGTCTGCTCTGGGTTTTGATGTTTGGTTAGGCAAATCAGAGCATGTTGCATTGGTTGGCACTGGTGTAGTTTCATTCATTACCTTGCAACTACTTGTTCTTTCTGCTCTGCTGCTTTCTTCCTTTACTCTACCTGCCAGTTTCTTAGAATTATAGAATCATTAAGGTTGGACAAGACCTCTAAGATCATCCACTCCAACCATCAGGCCAACACGACCATGCCTACTAAACCATGTCCCAAAGCACCATGTCTACATACTTTTTGAACATCTGCAGGGGTGGTGACTCCACAATTTCCCTGGGCAACCTCTTTCAATGCTTCACTCTACTTTAAGTAACTTTTTTTTTCTCCTGATATCCAATCTAAACTTGAGGCCTTTTCCTCTCATCCTTTTGCTTGTTACTTGAGAGAAGAGACCAGCACTAGCCTTCCTAAGGTTTCCCTTCAGCTTGGACTCTCCAAATTCATGAACACTGACCTGATACTTGCACGTCTGGTGTTGTTTAACAAGTAATTCCTCTTCTCGCAGTGTAGCCTGGGGCCTCTTGTGCATAAAAAATAATGCCTTTTCAGGACCTTGGGGTTTTGGTACTAATGTGGCACTCAAATATTAATTAAACCAAAATGACACATCTATGCAGCTTTACCTATGTTGCATGGCAAGAAAAGAAGGGTGTTGCATGGAAAGGAAAAGTAAATGACTCTTGAAGTTGCACCTTCCAGTATGAAGCTCTGCCTCCATCCCATTGGCAGATAGCCCCTTGAGTACTACAGGAGCTATTGTACAGGCAGAGGCGAAGTTGCCGGCCCTTCATCCTTCCTGGCCCCCTCCATTCATCTGCCACTGCATCATGTGCCACATCATCTTTGTCATGTTGTGTGCCCCTACTGTGGCATATTGTGTATCAGGCTTTGGGGCATAATCTTCATGGTGTGAGATACTTGAGATCTTTCAGATGTGGTAACACAGAGCCTGCATGGGGAATACCTTGTTCAAACATTTTTCCTCAAATTAAGCCATGTTTGCAGAGTGATAAGAAATGCTAGAATCCTAGGGAGCTTCAAAACAGAAGGTTGTAGGGACTCTTGAGTTTGTTTTACTTTTTAAAGTATGTATTGGAAGCAGCTGCTATTTTCTTTGAGTCTTTTTCCTAATAAATTTTAAATGATGGAATAATTGTTACATCCAGTGAGTATGCGTCAAAAAAAATGTTTAAGATGTATTAAATTGCTTTTCCATACTGTGAATCTCTGATTCCAGTAGCTCCACTTACAAAGCCTTCGAGTGACGGCTGTGCGTAGCTTAAGAATTAAGTAATTCTGTGTACCTTTTCCTGTGGCTTCCAGCTGAAGGGAGCAAGTGCACAAGAGGGCACATTCTTTTGTTGTTGATAGCATTCCACCTTAACAAGAAGGAATTTCTTGCCTATTGTTTATGAAGTGGAAAGAGATCACAAGTTGTATAATCTCTCTCTATATCCTTGTATTTTATATATATATTTTTTTTTTTTTTTTAACTTTGCTCTTACTGTTCGGTTGATCTGCAGCAGGTGCAGTGAGTGGGTGCTGTAATACACCGCACCTATATTTTGATATATGTTGGTGTAAGCTGGAGGGGGGTGGAGAGGAAAGGGGAGGAACACGCAGGAGAGAACCCCCCCGACAAGTAAGGAAGCAGTAAAGCTTAATACAGTTGGGTTTCTGTCTCTCCAGAGCTTTGCTCAGCAACCAAACCCAGACTCCAGGTGCAGTATTCCCTCATCGGTTTGTGAGCATAGAAACAGCGTGTCCCTCCTCTTCTTCCTCCCCTGCCAAGAGTTTCTGGGTGGTGAATGTCAGTAGCTGGAGTTATTTTTAAAGGCAAGAGGTGAGGCTTGTCTTGCAAAGCTAGGAAGAGGGCGTTTGTTTGCTGAGCAGAGCTGACATCAAAGTGGAGATTGCTGCCTGCTGGCTCACTGCTGCCTTATGCCAGGTAATCTTTAACATACCCCTCAGTCACTGAGATCACAAACCAGCCTGCCTGTGCGCATGAGAAACGACCTGCGTTTATGATCCAGAAGATTGCTTTTTCAGTATTATTTCCGTGAGCTGGACTTTGACATTTAAAGGCTCACAATAATCGTCTTGCAAAACCTGCTTAGTGCTTTTAACTAAGCAACTGCTCTCTACTTCTCTTCACAGGATAATATAAATGTTTTTCTGAAAGCGTGTGAAAATATTGGACTGAAAGAAGCTCAGCTTTTTCACCCAGGAGATCTTCAGGATTTGTCCAATCGAGTTACAGTCAAGTGAGTTTTCTAGTTTTGTTTTTCCCCTCTTTTTCTCTTTCTTTGCTGTTTCATAGGTGTTTGGTTTGGGTTTTTTGTTTGTTTTTTAAAGTTTACCTATGAAAAATTCTTCTTTTGATCTGGGTCTGAATATTGTGGTGTAGGTTTAAATATTAAGGCTGGTAGATATCATTGCACAAATTTAATTTAGAATATTAAGTAGTATTATGCCTTACAAGCAAACTAATTGTTAGTGAATATTTACAGCATTTAATATGAGATGGAAGCTGTTCAGGTTATTTTAAGCTTGGTGCNTATCTTCTCTTTTTCTCTTTCTTTGGTGTTTCATAGGTGTTTGGTTTGGGTTTTTTGTTTGTTTGTTTTTTAATGTTTACCTATGAAAAATTCTTCTTTTGATCTGGGTCTGAATATTGTGGTGTAGGCTTAAATATTAAGGCTGGTAGATATCATTGCACAAATTTAATTTAGAATATTAAGTAGTATTATGCCTTACAAGCAAACTAATTGTTAGTGAATATTTACAACATTTAATATGAGATGGAAGCTGTTCAGGTTATTTTAAGCTTGGTGCAAAACCAACTATAAATGACACAGAAATTATCACTTCCATTTATACTTTGAGATTATCAATGTAAAACCTGAGAGACTGAAGTGTTACTTTTGATGCTTGTCTGAATGCCTCTGAGGCGCAGGTACTGTTTTCCTGAGGGGCCACTGATCTTGCCACTCAAAATATTAATCAGGTGTTTGTCACTGAATGTCACATCTCCTGTCAAGGAGTGTGTGTGTGAGTAGAAACCAAGTACTGAATTGCCCACAGGGTAATTGTCATATTTACAGAGAGAAGGTTTTTACAGTGAAATAGCAATGGTTTGGTTCTGAAATATAATCAGTGAATCCACAAATTTCAGGACTATAAGGTCATCAAACATGAGTTTTAGTACTAGTTTCTGACAGATTCAGGTGGAGGCTTAGTATTAGGACACTTTAACAGGTGTTTTAAGAGACATATGCCATGGGAAAAGATCATCTCATGACATCTTGCTCTGTTACGGTATTAGCTGGTTTTGTTGTGAATTTCTTGTTGAGTGCTGGAAATCTGTCATGTTAAATGTTAAGAATTTATTTCTGTCTTTAAATTACTGGTTTTATCAAAGAGGAATAGGCAGTAATCCCTCTGTAAATACATGGAGGGGAAAAAAATATTGTGAAATGACAAGTAACTGCTTTAATTAGAAATCTCTTGTAGGTGGATAGGGTGCTAGCATGTTGACATACTCTCTGCCTGGTTTCAGAATGAAAGCTCATACTGTTTTGAGGTCTGATATTTGAGATGGCAATGCGCTTTCCAGTCTTTGACTCATACCCGAAACATATTTTCTCACTAGTGGGATGTTTAGGGACTTGGTACCTTTCCAGGGTGCTGGTATTCCTCCTGCTGGTTCCTGTGTCATGCCAAAAGCTGGTGGGTTGGTAATCTCTACCACGCTTTAATTATCCGTAAAATCCTTGCTATAGTTACTTTGGTGGTGGTTTGCTCCAAGGATTTAGCTGGGAAGGGTTGGAGGCAGTCAGCAGCATCAATAGCAACAAGATGAAACCCTGTGGAGACTGAGTTATCGAACTGTTGTGCAAGATATGTTGTCCAACTTGTCCCTACATTAACTGCAGTGCCCAAGTGAGGTCAGCCATGAAATTTATCTAGTGGGTCTGTAACTGGAGATTTTTTTGAGTCCTTTCACCTCCAGCGATTCCCTTCTTGGCTCCTAGAGCAGAGTGTAAGGCTGGAAATTGAAGTTGTCATAAGGTAGTAGGGGTTTTAATCATGGCTACTCGTCAGTCAATTAATTAGTGGGTTTTTTTAAAAAAAAAGTTTAACTGTTGAGCTCTTCTGTACAGCAGTACAAGGGGTTGGAGTTGCAAGAGCTGCCAGCTGCGTAGCCATGGTTTTTTAATTTGTTTCAGTATAAGTTTGATTTTTCCATGTTACGCATCATGACAGTCCCACACTGTGTATAAAACACTTACAGACTAATTTGAAACTTCTGTATCTGAGCATGCTGTAAAGTGGTTATCTAACTATGCTGGCACGTTTTGATGTATTTAGGAACTTGGGCAGGGACAGGAGGCAAGTTTTATTCCAAGGAATGAAGGAAATAAGTTCTATGAAGATAACTTTCTCCATTGAAAAGCTAATTATGCGTCACTTGATTACCTAGAGGGCAAGCTAGCCTTTAGAGAGTTTCTAGAGAGTGTTTTCAGTGTCAGGAGACAAATGCTGTTTGATCAGGAATTTTCTTATCTATTTTGTAATTATTATTATTTAATAGAAATAATAATTTCACATAATAAACTGAATTACTGATCTCTTCGAAACTTGAATGATGCCAGGCCTCACAAAAGGGATATTGTTTCATGTCTTACTTTTGCATTATATTCTGTCCATCTGGGACTTGACATGAAAAGTAAATCAACGCTTGTCACATAGAAGGAAAATTTTTCTTTTATATGCTCATTTTTATTAAAAAAATGCATTTCATTTTTGACTTTCTAACACTCCTAAGCAAATTCATTTTGCTGCTGTAACCTGAGGCTAATTGCCCACATCTTAAACCAACTATGATAGGTTGTACAGGATAACATTAACATGTGCCTGAAGCAGTGTGTATTTTGACACCTCAGCAGTGTTCCTGTGTGCTGTTGCACCACCGTTACAGAGCATGCTTTTTATCTACACAAAATAGATTAAATAAACTGTTGCTGAAACAGTTGGCTTTTCAGGCTGGGATGACTGACAACAGTGTGCTGGTATTATACATGAATGTACTACTGGACATTAAAAAAAGTCTTGATTTGCCTTCTATGTGGAAAATAGATGAGAAGAAGATACCAGTGAAAGGGTGGATCCACTTCTGTTGCTAAGGAGAACATGACACTTGTCATAAAATCATAGAATAATTAAAGCTGGAAAAGACTTCTAAGATCATCAAGTCCAATTGTCAACCTAACACCACCGTGCCTACTAAACCATGTTCCAAAGTGCCACATCTACACACTTTCTGAACATCTCCAGGAACAGTAACTCCACCACCTCCCTGGGCAGCCTGTTCCAATGCCACACTTTCAGTAAAGAAATTTTTCCTATTATCAGTCTAAACCTCCCCATGTGCAACTTGAGGCCACTTTTCTCTCATCTTATCACTTGTTGCTCAGGACCAACACCCATCTCAGTCTCTGACACTGGCTAGGAGATTGCATCTCTACATTACTCTCTACAACTACTTGCAAGGAGGTTGTAGAGAGGAGGGGGAGCTGGCCTCTTCTCCCAAGTGGCAGGGGACAGGACAAGCTCAGCCAGGGGAGATTTAGGCTAGACATTAGGAGGGAGTTTTTCACACAAAGGGTCATTGGGCACTGGAACAGGCTGCCCAGGGAGGTGGTTGATTCACCTTCCCTGGAGGTGTTCAAGGCACGGGTAGACGAGGTCCTGAGGGACGTGGTTTAGTGTTTGATAGGAATGGCTGGACTCGGTGATCTGATGGGTCTCTTGCAACCTGGTGATTCTATGATTCTATGATCTCTGTCCCTGTCATACTTCCATAGATTTGCCTAATGGCTGTGATGCCTTTGGTGTTGGGAAGGTCCCACAGGAAGAACACTTCCCTGCTGAAGATTGAGTGCACTTGGAAAAGGTGTTTCCTGTGTTCCTCCTATCTCTGCTGCCTGGCAGTTTGTGGTACCTCCTCCTCCTTCTGGCTTTGTGGGAAATCATATGCCCTCAAGCTATTAGCATCTCAGACCACTGAGACAGACTCACTTCCCAGCAGGAAAATTTTTCTTTATGTACCTCATTTCTGAGCGTGCTTGCTGCCTTTCACTGTACCTTTGCCTACAGTGCTGGCTTTCTGCCTCATCAACAATGACACCAAGACATTAAGAAACACCAGATTCTTTATTTGTACATGGTGTAATGTCCTTGGCCCACCTGAGTTAAGGTGAAGGTCCTATGTTCATCACGGCTTGTCAGAAGATATAATAAGAAAATTATCTTCCTATCTGGTAGGGAGGTTGCAACTTTCACTTGGTTTTTTTCTGTTGCAAGTGAGATGATGCATGGGCACAATGTGAAACCCTCCTCTGTAATTACTGCTAGTATCTGGGACGGGAGAGGCAAGAATCCTCTTAAATATCCAGACTTTAAGTTCCAAGTGATTATGTGATTATCCTTTTTGCAAAGAAAATCTCCTTAAAATTTTATTGTTTCGAAGTTTGTGTGAAGAAGGCTGGTTAAAATTACTGGTTGCTGTTCAAAGACTTGCAAACTTTATGCTTTGCCAGATCAGCGATGAGATTAGTAGTTGGGTGATGTGGAAAAAAAATACTGGCATGGATTATTTCTTTTCTTCTAGTGAAAATGCTGAGGTTTATAGTTCAGTCTTTCTTTAAATCGGGAGAAGTTATGGCTCAATGATACAGTACAGTAATGTCATGTCTTCCTATAAAGATTATCCAGATGGATTTATTACTCACCTACAGTGTTGGGAAGATGTGTGTAGCTTTTTGTTTCATGACTAATTATCTGTGTAAATGCATGTGTGTCCCTTTTCAGTTCCTTCAGTATATTCTATTTTTGTAGCCTAGCATTTGATTATTTTTAATCAGGAGATATTCTTTTAAAGCCCAGCAGCTTGAGTTTAGTTGTTGATGGGTTTTGGGTTTTTTTTTTAGTAGTAATGTAAGGTTGTCTTAATACTACATTTGATTCTTTTTTAGTTCTGTCAAAGAACGTAATGCAAGCTTAGAGACTGTCAGCACTGTTACTATTTAAAAATATTAAGCACTTCCCAGCCCAGCTCTTTAGAGATGACACACCCAGTTCTTAACAGCTGTAGAGGGGTTCTTACTAAAATCACAGCATGGAGTTAAAAGTGAAGTTTGCCTAGGCAGGCACAGAAACAATGGAATGTGTTACCCCGGTCAGCAGTTCTAAAGGAGACAGCCTGCACAATCCAGTGGATGGCATAATTAAAATCATATAATCATAGAATGACTTGGGTTAGAAGGGACCTTAAAGATTATCCGCTTCCAACCCCCCTGCCGTGGGCAGGGACACCTTCCAGAGGATGAGGCAGCTCAAAGCCGCATTGAACTTGGCCTTGAACACCTCCAGGGATGGGGCATCTACAACTTTTCTGGGCAACCTGTGCCAGTGCCTCACCGCCCTTACAGGGGGAAAAAAAAAAAAAATCAATCATCTTATTATCTGATCCAAATCCCTCCTCTTTACCTTAAAACTGTTTCCTCTCATCCTGTCCCTGGATTCCTTGATAGAAGGCCCTTCTCTGCCTTTGCTGTAGCCCCCCTTGAGGTACTGGAAGGCTGCTCCCCAGAGCCTTCTGTTCTCTAGGCTGAACAAGCCCAATTATCTCAGCCTGTCAACAGATTCTTTCAAGCAAATTATTTCTCCTATTTGAAAAGAAATTCTAATTTTATATAATGAGTTATCCATTTAAAGAGCTTCATTAAATACTAAAAATAAATTCAAAGATTAATATATTGAACAGATAAAAAATTAAACAAAGCAAAGTAAAATGTGAAACAATTCACTGCCTTAATCCTAAATAGCAATCTTTTTTTAAAGCTACTACAAGTACCTGAGTGCAGATGTTCAAGTTTTACTGTATTAGTTTGATTCTTCAGTAAAACATCAAATAAAAATATTTTACTTCTGTTAATATTAATGTGAAAGGTTTACATTTAGAGTTGGTCTTGAATGGAACTCAAGAATTGCCTCCAAATGCGATTGGAACTATCTCAGCACCTTGCAGAACTTGATATTCGGATAAGGTCTTCACCTTTTAGCTGCTATCTACTTTTTCAGTTATTTTCAGTAATGTGCACTAAATGAATTGGAAAACTTATGAAGCAAACAGAAAACCCTGCTGGAGAAGTTTTACTGAAGTAGGATTAAGCACGTACATGAAACCAAGTAAGAGCTCCAAGTCTAGTCCTGGCATTTCTAATTTGAAATAATTTTATCACTTGGTATTGCATACTTTTAGCTCAGTTATTTTTCATAATTTTCTAAAGCAAAAAAAAAAAACAGGCCTGGAAAAAAAAATGCTGCACTTTCTGTAGCATAAAGCTCTAGAACCAGTTGGAGAGAAGTAACAACTGTTATCTGTCATATTCATCTTTTTGTTAAAGCATTTCAGAGCTGACTTTTTGAGACAGGTTCTATTTCAGTTCAGAGATAATACTTTCTCAATTTAAAATACCACAGAAAAGTTGCTCAGAGATTAGATGTGTTTAGCATGAAGTTTGATAAAATGAAATAGTTGCCAAGTGATGCATATATTCTGCAGCTCTTCATCCGTCTGGAACAGGGTACATTTTGTGGGGTTTCTTATGATTAAATAAGGATGAACAACCATATAGATCATACCAAAATAAAGTAATTTAAATTTATGTACAAAACCACTCTGCTGTATCCCAACTATTATCCCTTGTGAAGCAACCATCTCCTTTTAGGGGCTGTTGGAAAGGATGCCTTCTCGCACCAAGTTAAGCAAAATCCAAAACATTATCTAGTACCAACCATCTTTATCCTGTAATACAGCTTGCAATAACACCAGCACCTCTTTTCAGTGATAAAATTGCCTCATCTGTCTTTCTGGGTGCAGCCACTAAATGTGAAGATACAATAGCATTCCTGAAAATAATTATGAAAGCAGTAGTAGAGAGGGGTTAAATGCAGCTGTAGTTTCTTCCAGGTCTACATACAGACCATAAGCAATTTTCCATTCTTTGTGGTAGAAAAATAACTGTGCAATATTTAGTAGATTTTAGTTTCCAATTGGAGAAGAGATTATAGATGGATGGATGGATGGATGGATGTATATAGATGTTTCTCATGGCTTTCATGTTCTTTCTGTCTAGTCCTTGGGAATATGGCAGGTTTCCCATTTCCACTTGTGTTTTCTGTTCTGGATGCTTTAGTCTGTAGCGTCAACAAAGACAAAGTGAAATTCCTGTTCTATGTGATGAAAGCTGCCACTGACAGATCACTGAAGAAAGGAATCAGCATAGAACCCCCTGAAAAGATGGTCTTTTTGAATGGAAGGTTGTTGTCAGTGGTCTTATAAATTTGGGGTTTGGAGAGCTTTGATTGTGAAAGCAGTATCACATCTCATTCTCTGAAGGAAATTTTTAGGGTTTCTTTGCCAGTGACACTCAACTCTCTAACTGGCTGGCAAGTGACTTACTTGGAAGTAAGGCAAGTCTCTGACATGTGATGATGAGACTCTTTTGGAGCTTGTATTCCATTTTGTCGTTTGGGAAGAGCTGTGTTGTTTTTTTTNGAAGACTAAAAAAAAAAAAAAAAAAAAAAGAAAAAAGAAAAGAAAGTACTCTGGTAGCTCAGAACTGTTGTTTGAAAAATTCATACTGTCACCTTCAATATCTACTATACCTGCCGAGTTACTCCTGAAATAATTTCTTTGCTCAAGAATTTCATGCTGATAATAAGAATGGATGAGGCAGCTGGACCTGAACTTGCTTTGCCAAATTTTCTTAAGAAACTTGTGTTTTAATAAGTTGAAAAAAAAACCCCAAATTATAATTTGGCTTCAGAAAAAGAAACAAAATAAAATACCCAAAACACACAACACAGAGCCACCCTTTCCTGCCTTTTGACTTTGTGTGGAATAGAAAATTGCAGATTGGATGAAAGCCAAGTGGTTCTATGCAAGAAGTACGGTAGTAGTTAGCCCAAAACTTATACCTGTGAAAGGTCTCCAACTTGTAACTGTGTGACTGAAGAGTCAATCACCCCAAGGGCTTGGGCATAAAGGTTTAAGAAATCAAATTTGAATTCAAATTGAGATGAAAGGAATAAAAGATGGTGCTTCTTTGGTCTTTGAAACTGAAATGCAAACCCTTTAACCAAAATTTAATTAGAATAATGAATTCTTTTTTTTCCTCCTCCTTATGTTCAGAGAAATAACATTTCTTACGCATGTGGTTATAATGGGATTTTATTGTGATAACTGAATTTCCTAGTGATATTTCCCTTGAAATGAAGTGCAGTACCCTCTCTTCAAAGTGACCCTAGAAATAGTCCTACAGCTTTGTGAGTGAGGAAGAGATTGTTGCTGTGGATGCTTCCATAGAAATAGTTAATATTAACACCAGCTAGTCTTCTCAGGCGTAGCTGTATTCTATACAAATTGTTTAGGGCATTGAGGACATGAGGACAGGCTGAGTGAGTTTGACCTGTTCAGGCTAGAGAACAGAAGGCTCTAGGGACACCTTATAGCATCTTTCCAGTACTTAAAGGGGGCCTACAGGAAAGCTGGGGAATGGCTTTTTTTTTTTTTTTTTTTT
>WAAB01020140.1:10900-56417 GCA_013389865.1 Piaya cayana
TGAGAGATTTGGAAGAAATTTTTTCCAATGAGGATGGTGAGGCACTGCAACAGGTTGCCCAGAGAAGTCATGGATGCCCCATCCCTGGAGGTATTCAAGGACAGGTTGGATATGGTTTTAAGCAACCTGATCCAGTGGAAGGTGTCCATGCACGTGACAGGGGGATTGAAACTGCATCATCTTTAAGGTCCTTTTCAACCTAAACTATTTTGTGATTGTGTTAAATTGGTCAATTTATTATGTTTATAATATAACTCATTTCATGATTGTTCAGTTTGTGTTTAATGTTTGTTAATACTGATGATGGTTATGCGGAAGGAAATAAAATGAAAATAAGGTATATTTTACCAGTCTGTGAAGCAGTTGTATTTAGTGTAAAATATTCACAGTCATGGCAATAACTTGTTGAAGCTTTAAAACCATTGTAGACAATAAAATATTCTGGACTTTGGACCACACCTGTGAGAAATATACCTCCTTCTCTTCAATGTAAAGTCTATGAAGTGTTCAATGTGGTGCTATTTATATCTTTCCATTTTATCTGTGAAGTTTCTGATTATTAAGAGAGGTGTTTAAGATTGTTCACTTTGTTGAGTAATTTAACGGTTAATAATTTACACTTCCTTTATGACATGATACTGTTGATAGTGTTTGATTTGCCGCTTACCTATTTTATGAAAATGGTTCTCTTATGAGAATAAAAAACTTTGTAGTTGTACATCTGTGTGTACAAGTGTACAGGAGGAGCCTCAATGAATCTTTAAAAAATACATTGAAGTATTGTATAAAGAGCAATTCAGGTACATTTAGTGACCCACATCTATAGCCTTGGAATTTAAACAGCTATGCTACAAACCTGAATGATTTCCTGAAAGAGTTTGTATTAACTTTCTGCTGAAAGGTGTTGGTTTGTTCAAAGTCCTTATTTTTTTATCCTTTTATGGTGGCTCTGAAATAACTTTTGGAGATGGTACAGAACCATTATTACTAGAAGCCTTTACAGTGTTTTCCAGTGCTCTTTCGCTATCTGACGTCTCTAATCTTTTAGATTCTCATGGGAATCCTTCTAAACCTTAGGCACCTGTATCCATTTTAAGCATGCACATCATTCCCCTAATATTTCAGGATTAAATGCAGTTTATAAAACAATGCAGCAGAGAGGAAAGGAATTGGGACGACTAGCAGTAAATTACAAGGAAAGTAAAGAGAGAACCTGCATTTTTTTGCGATGATTTTTTCATACCAAAAAAAGTACTTATACCTGAGATTAGAAGTTGTAAGACATAAGACTTGTAAAAGAAATAAGCTTGTATTACTTTTATGAATGATACAGAAACATGTATGCAAGTTCACCATCGTATTATTATTAATGATATTTTACCACTGAGTTGCTGAAAGTCAGATAGCTTTTTGGTGGATGTACAACTCAATGGGAAGAGCTCCTATGATTAAATACAGGAGGAAGCTAACTTCTTGAAGATTTCTATGGATACAGGAGTTTTGATTACCATAGTCCATACAGAGTAAGTAAAGCTGAAGAGTGGATTGACAGTTCTGGGTCCTACTTCATACCAAACCCTACTTTTGGCAATTTTTATTCCTGAGCTGTGATTAATACTGTTGTAACAGTGCTTTCAGAGATTTAAATTCTAATTGTTATTACTGCTTAATTGGAGCACTCATACTATCCTTCAAAGTGGCTTTAACAGGTTTTCTACTGTGGGTATTGCAGAACATAATTACTAATGCAATAACAAATTCAAATATTTTTATAAAGTGTGTGTCAAGAGGGTTGCCAGGTTGTTTTCGTCTTCACTGAAAGCAATTAAATTAAGTAACTTGATTAGAAGACAAGAAGGGCAGGGAGTGAGGATGAAGACTGCTAGATAGCAGCCATGCTTAACAACAAAAAGGTGTGAATTATCTTTTCATGTTTCTTTTAAATGATAGTGATCTCTTTTCTTTAAGAAACAAAAGGAAAAACCCAATAGCAACTAAAGAAAACCCAGCTGCTGAACCCTTCTCCATGCTCCACAAGCTGGATGATCAAGCTGAGGATCTCCAGCCCTCACCATCCGGGTGGCCAGATTGCTCCAGTTTGGCAATGTCTTTCCTATACTGGGGGACACTGAACTGGAGATTCCAGCATTATAGACATGGCATAACAAGTGCTGGGAAAAATGGGGATGATTAGGTCCCTCAGTCTTCTGGCAATGCTCCAGTTCATTCAACCCCGTGTGTTCTTGGCCAACTTTGCCAAGGCCTGCTGCTGGCTCACGTTCAGCTTGGTGGAAACTCCAGGGGTTAGTTAGGTCCATTTCAGGGCAGGACTCGGACGTTGTCCTTGAACGTCATGAGGTTCCTGCAGAGCCAGTCCTCCCGAGAGCCCTGCCCTCCGGCGTATCAACTACACCCTCCCTGTGCTCCTGTCTGCTCAAGAAAGGAGCCTGGTATCAAAAACCTAATGCAGAAAGAAAACTTTTGAAAGCTGTTCCGACCAATTGCTGGGACTTCAGTAAGGAGTTTGACTAATGTGGATGATATTTCCTGTTTCCTTTCCCTTCTAGAAAAAATGTCCTGCAAATGTAAACATGTACACACCTTTGAACCCAGTACGTACAGATATGCATCAACTGACGTGGATTCCAGTGTGTTATGTGATAAAATATTTAACTGGGGCGGGGAAAGGGAGGCTAAGTTCAAAATACTTCTGCTTTTGCAAAGGCTATTAAATTACAGACAGCCACTTGTGCTCTGTGAATAAGCACTGAAATATGCTTGTCATATTTATGATGCAGTAACAAATTTGTTTTAACTGTGTGACCTGATGTTTGTAAGGTGCTCTTGGCTGTGGTAATTTTCTGGGGTGATGTACTTGGTAAAGCACTAGTTAAAAATGCCTAAGTTAGTAGAAGGCATGATATATTTATGTGATTTGACTTGAAGATGTGATGTATTTTCATCACAGATCTGTGCAGTTAGGGAATCACTGCACAATTCCACAAACTAATCCTAATACGTCAAAAATTTACTACTATCAACTACGCTGATAAACAACTTTTAGTAGTAGTTTGCAGGTTATTTTTTCAGAAACTGTGTTCTTTTTAAGTATAAAATAGAAAGAAAAATTAGATTACTTCAAGGACAACAGGAAAATCAGAACAATTCCGATTTTGTGTATAGAATTGAGTTCTAGGACATCTGATACTGCTCAAGCGTGAGGCAGTGAGGTTAAGAGTTTTTTGAAGGTCTCTATTCTGTGCTCAGTGCCAGTCTGAGACAAAAAACCCAACTTCTTCAACACCAATAAAAACCCCAACCATCCCCCCAATATCTCATCCAGAAACAAACCCCAAGCATTCTTAAGAAGTATTAGGAATAGGAAAAATGATGGCACATCACTGTGCTTCTGTGGGTAGACTGGTATTTGCCAGTGGTGTAAATGCTTCCGAAAGCTTAGGACTTAAATTGCTTTCCCTTTCCTTGCCCTTGCACTTCGCCTCCCCACATTCCACCAAAATCAAAACTGGAATCCTTGTGGCATTTCTTTGATTAAAAGTAGGAATGGCTTCGGCTGCAGGTTTAGTTAAACATGCTAGGAGTCTTTCAGACTAAAGGCAGATGGATGAAGAGGAGAGGTGGACGAAGTAACAACCTTAAAACAAACAGACAAGAAAACCAAAGGAGCAAATAGCATGGACAAGGTGGTTCAACTTGTTGCCATATCCCATGTTAAATAATGAATGAATTAGGTGGAGTGGGAGGCTTCCTTGTCAGCAGATGCTGTGGATGTGGATCATAAAAGTTTATTTAATTTCAGGGGGATAGTAGAGAAGTTCACAGAAGGGAGATCTGTTAAGAGTTGCTTGATAGAGGGAAACCACATCTCACTTGTGAAGTCCCTGAGGGAGAAGCATCTTACCTGCTCTATTTTTACTCTTCCTTAGGCAACCACTAGGAGCTGCAAGGGGAGGATGGGACCCTGGCCTTAGATGGTTTTGATCAGGACCAGTGTGAACTCTACTGTGTGTGGTTTTGAAAAGGTCACATCCCATGAAATGACTTTTAACTTCTGTAGAACTATGATAATCTCCTCCAAGAAACAAGACAATTTCTATAGAAGCAATTAATTTTATTTGCTGTAGAAGCAGTCAAGTGATCTAACATTGTTAAGATTTTTCATAAAGCCATTTGGAATTTTAGTAAAAGCTTCATGAGAAAAATAAATAAGAATGGCTGAAATTCTCTTGAAATAAGTTGGAATGTGTATTTGCATATGCTAAATTCAGCATCATCACTTAAGTCCTACTTTTGTTCTAAAAAGATCGGTTAATGTAGGAGGTTTTGTTACTGGTTTTGGCATGGATAAAATAACTGTAAAATCACACATCAGATGCTTATGCAGAAGGCACACCTACCCAGACTGAACAAGTACAGAGTAAGATGCATTAGTAATGCTACTCCTCTGCTATGCTTGCCCTGCAAAATGCTGGCTTTTGCTGTGCAGGACATTTTATTCTTTGAAATCTGAGCTCATTTCTTACATTGAATATTGACTGCTGTTGAGAAACAATACAAAAACCACTTAGCACTGGTGATTTACTAGTATTTGCGATTTTGTTGCAATGTTTTTATTTCTTCAAGAGGGGAAAAAAATCCCAACAAATTTCCAAAAGGATACTCTTCATTTTATAAACAACACTTTCTTTTCTGAAGCATTTTCCTCTTTGAACTGTGATCTAATTCTTCATCTAATTCAGTCTTCTCTGATGTGGTTGGACTTGATGGTCTTAGATACATTTTCCAACCTTAATGACTCTAAGGTTCCATGATTCTGTGAATACTGTTTGCATAAATTCTGAATATGTTCAACAAGCTAGTTTGTTTAGTTATTAAATAACCTATATAGAAATCTCCAGTTATCCAAGTGATGTAGTCAGTCTAGGGGGATGATCATCACTAAAATGATGTGACTGCATTTGTAAATTACTTATATTTTCTGTTCAGTATTCTAGCTTGATTGGATAGGATTTTAAATCTGTGAATCCAGGAACTGACGCACCAAACAGTATGACTCTCCTTGTCCGAGCCTTGCTTGCTCATGTACCATGTTGAGTGAGGAGTACAGAGTAGCTGCTTTCAGCTGTCCATCAGACTGCCAACACAGGAGAACAAGTCAGCTCATTGCCTGGCTTGCCAGCACTGCTTTGGAAGAGTGTGCTGGTTCAGACTCTTAGGATAAACTAAGGCAGGTGTTCCATGCTTATATTTTGTTAGGTGTCTGCTGAAGTTGCTTGATGAACTTCTTTATTGGACAGTGTGAGTTTTATCAGGAGAAAAGCTGGAATGAAGGGCTGATGCTTCTTGATCTTCTTGGGAAGCGTATTTATGTCATGGGGCACTGCCTGGAAAAGACAAAGAAGGAGGAGATAGCTGGGTAACATAAAACCCAAGAAGAATCTAAATCCAAATAGGATTCAAAATCCATTCTTGAACTGGACCTTAATCTTCGCAGTTGTGAAATCTTTGCTGAACTGTTTGAACTGAAAGAGGGCTGAGAAGAGATAGGAAACCTTTTTTTTTTTTTTTTTTTTAAATTTTAGTGCTATGTGGACTTATTTCATATATATTTTTGGTTTTAACCTTTAGTATATGTCCTTCCCCAAAGGGTGAATTTTACAGTGAAAAAGTGGAATGGCTTGAAAAACAGATATAAGAACTGAATGTAACAACATATGAAGAAAATAAACGATGAAGGCTTGTTTCCATCAAGCAGCTCAAGTATGAGCACAAAGTAGATATAGATGAGATATTTTGAAGAATTTTTTTACTGTGAGAGTGGTGATATGCTGGACAGGTTACTCAGAGAAGTTGTGGCTGCCCCATTCCTGGAGGTGTTCAAGACAGGTTGGATGATGCTTTGAGCAACCTGATCCAGTGGAAGGTAAGGTGTCCATGGAAGGGAGATTGGAACTGGATGACCTTTAAGGTCCTTTCCAACTCAAACCATTCTATGATTCTATTTCTTTTATTGTCTGTGATGGAGAAATGGGTCTTAACCTAATGACTAGTATTAACGAAGTATTGTAAGTTAATGTCACCATCACTGAAATGCTTTTTTCTCATTTTCAAGTATAGTATTTAACATGACAGAATTGGTTGCATTTGTAAAGCATTTTTCAGGTCCAAGTGGAGCCTGATCTTGAAAGGTTCTATAGTGGCTTAATTCTCATTCAGGGGACATGGGGAAGCAATGAACACTAGAAATTTCTTCTTGTCTCCTGTTGCCCTGGAATGTGTGTGTCTTTTACATCATGTGCAAATGGTGAATTACTGTCTCATCAATCAGAGGAGAGAGAGAAGGAATCTTTTTGATGGACGTGTACCAAAGGCACGCATACCTTACTTATAGAAGGAGCTTTTGTTTATAGAATTTTTCTCGGGAAAGGAAATATGTTGAAGTCTTAGTTACTGTTTGGTCAGGCTTAATTGCATGTAGGTTTTGGCATGCAAAGTTTAATGGAACATGTTCCTATTATTTGTGCATCTGTAGTTGCAGGAGAGACTAGTCTCTTTATAAGCTGGCATAGGGAGCAGTGAGAACGGTGGAAGAATGCTACAAAGCAATGGGATTTTTTGCTATCACCCATGAGTGAGTACTCCAGCTAATTATTGCAGGATTTTTAAATTCTTGGTGCTGTGATTTCTTTGTTCATGCTGTGTATTTAATGATGAAGAGTCTCTTCAGTTTCAAAGCAAGTGTATTAAAATTAATTACCCTTAAAATATTCTAGAATCTGCTTTTACTGTAAATGAAGAAGAGGTAGCATCTTCTCAGATTCTAGTTCCCTGCCATAGGCAATCAGCAGGCCACCACCACCATGGTCCAGAATAGCCTTTTGATAACTCTCCAGCTAATTTGGGATACATGGTGAAGATGATTTCCCTCCGTTTTCATTCTCCATTTCTTAGGCATCTATCCCAGGCAACTCGCAAAACAAGCAGCAGCACCAAGTTACCCTCAAAGTGTGCACAGTTTGAAGAAGAATGCGGGTGATGTTATAAAAGATTATTCCTTTTATATGGACATCTTTAAGAGGTGTTCCAAAAGGTAGATGTAAATGTTTCCATGCATTTGCTTATTAAATTGTATAATGCCCCAGTCCTTGCAAACAAAATGTAATTAGTGGGTAATTATTAGGAAAAAGAAAACCTTATACTTTCCTTAGTGTTGGAGGATATAGAAATAGAAATTAGTTTATAGCCAGGATTTAAAAGCTTGTGGCTTTTAAGATTGCTTTTAATTATGGTTAACAGAGGAAGATGTAGGGACAATGACAAAAGCATAGAACAAACTGGATATACATGGTCAGCTTAAGAGCCTTATAGAAAAAAGGGGGCAGAAAAAGAAGTTGGCTCATTAAAGAAAGCCAATTGCAGTCCATTCTAATCTTCCATCAATGATATAAAAAGCTTTTTGTACTCACGATGAAATTAATAATTAAGAGAGTGAATACTAGGATATCATGTTTATTGGATAATTCTGTGTTTAATTTTTCATAGGGAATTGCTTTTTAGTTTGTCTGAAGCTCTGTTACTACTGGTGGTGCTCCCTGGCTGATCTCCAACTTGTAAAAGCACTCTGGAAAGGCTTAGTTTTACCTGTGAAACACAGGATTCTCTGTGCAAGCCAAAATTAGCACAAGTCGAAGCCTTTTTGAAGAAAGCATAATTTCAAAAGTTTTTTTTTTTTCTAAGTTCCTCAGGAATCATGACCGTGTTAGAGAACATATTTTTGAGGGGAGTTGGTATCACACTCAGAGTGAGTGTGTTTGAGATTTTACACATTGAAAATGAGCACAAAATGAATTTTAATATGCATTTATGTATTTTCAAAGGCCTGTTTACTTCACATCCAATCTGCTGATTTCTATGCTTTTATCAACTATCACCAACACGAACATTTCAATGTCACTGTTTAAAAAGAGAAGGCATTTGAGAGTGTGTTTGACAGTTGTTGTTTTTTTTTACTCTGAAAAAAGTGATGCCTCTCTCCTTCAAATTTATTTTTCTTTTCCTGGTGGTTTTCATTTTTGAAGCATTGCCTATTTTTTGTTGGTGTCTTTGTTCACCTCTGTACCTATCATGTATCTGTTAGGATTTTTCCTTGAGGGGCTAAAATAATAACTATGTTACTTTTAATAATAGTTCAAATAATTACATACTTGACATTCTGTCCAGAGTTCATACAACAGTTCTGGATTTCTTTCTCTAGCAAAAGCTTCCACAGATTCTTTCCTGTCTGAAAAAACTTGGGAGGGGTCATACTCAGTGTGCTGTTTTCCTTGCAAAGAGCTTTAAACGTAGTGCGGCAGAGGACTTCACATTCATCTTCCTTCTCTTTGACTGAACATTAAATATCTGAGTGGTGTTGGTGTTTCTGAATCAGTGTCTTCCAAGAAATTAGCATCAAACAGATGGCTGGTTTGTTATATTATGTGCTGGTTTTGATGGTACTGATTGATGTTATTAAAGATGAGGCTTGTGTAACTTACACTGCAATATAAGTTATTTTTTATTATCTTAGAAAACTCTGTACCTTCACTTGCTAAAATAACACCTACAATGGGGACTTCTATTTAATTTATTTTTAAAATTTATACTCTAGCAGGTTAATTAGGCCACTAACTACATGTACACTGAAATTTACAATGGAAGTTTAGAGAGCACTCCAGGTATGTTCTTCCACCTATCTAATGCCGTGCAGCAAGAAAGTGAAAGTAGGTTGTGAAAAAAAAGTTCAGTATCATGTGGATAATGTGGTCAACCATTTGCTATCTGGCAACCAAACATGGTGATAACGCTAAAGATTATACCCTGTGTTTGCTATCTGTGGGTCAAAGGGTGAAGGCATTTCCATCCAATTCTTTTCTCCTGTACTTTGTGATGGTTGTCTTCATGTCAATGAGGATCTGACTCTTGTTGCAGTTTGACAAACTTTTTCTAAATCATTAGCAGAGACTGATTTATCCTTCTGTCACTGGTGGATGCTACTGGTCATTCCTCCATTGCACTGAGTTAATTTCTTCTTGTTGCTCTGTCAGCCTTGAGGTGAAAAGGAGGAGGGAGACCTTGGAAGTTATTCTCAATCTCACTGTTGCAATATGCACTGTGGTGATGGGACCTCTGACATGGCTTCCCGTGTGGTTCTTTTCCTATTTCAGTTTGGTTCAGGTAGTCTAACAACTCTAGGATTAAGTGGAGAAACATCTGATTAGCTTTATCAAGCTATCTATGCATTTCTCATCCTGTCTTAATTGGGGAATGATAAGGACTTGGCTTTTCCTTCAATTGTGAAACAGTGAATATAGTGAAAGCACTGTTGATATTGGGATTTCTGAACCTAGTAGGGCCATAAAACTTGAGATCCAAAGGGCTACTACCATAGATACTTCCAAGGTAGAAGGTCTGGGTTTAGTAGTTGCTAATGCCATATGTGTACTGTCCTTTACAAAGCTGAGCCTTGTAGCAAACTGTTGCTATTGACGTGGTTTGCAGTTTAACCATTAGTTTTATTTAATCTTTGCAGTGATTAAATACAATAATGATTGGAACTCATTTTTTTCAAGAATCTTAATCTTTAGAATCTATGGATTCCTAGATGAGAGTCTGAAGGCTTCTGTTAGCTTATCTGGGTGAAAAAGACTCGCCAGTCTTTATCACAGAATCATAAAATCGGGCTTGTTGGGAAAGGGATTTGTAGAACAGCCTCTTCTAGAGCCCAAGAGTTACTTTTGTGTTATCCTAGCCCTGTGGTTTGATTGACTTCTGGGAGGGATAGTTTACAACCACCATGTGTGTTTTAAGCAGCCTACTTCTCCAGTGCTTGATCTGGCTAGACAGTTGGTGAAATTCTACAGATGGCTAACTGTAGTTTCCAAGAGTTGGTGCATATAGTATCTTCTTTCTCTTAAGAAGGAATATTCTTAATATAGCATTTACTCATATGCTTATTAAAGACCTTAGGAGTATTGCCATTGCCTCACTTGGAGCAGAATCAGATTGTTTTGTTCCACTCCCTCCCTACCACCAGACTTAGCTGTAATAGCTTGTTGGAGCATTTTGGTGGTGTCTTAATTGATGTATTAAGGGTTTTTTTTCCCTCAGTCATTCGTTTCATGGTGCAAATTACATATTTCATGAGTACAAGTAAAAGAGAGAGGTGTGAGATCATCTATAGTTCTCTGGCTGGGATTCTTTTCCCATATCATTAATTTTGTTCAAGTTTTTATTCTCAGACTCCTCCAGCTTTACAACAGAAACTCTTAAGTGAGTAATACCACATTTGGTTTCAGTAGGTTGAAATGCTCAAAATTGATGCAAATTCTCCAGTTTGAGGTATATGGTCAGACTAGCTTATTTTTTTCTTCTTTTTCTCTTCCCTTCCCTCACCATTTTTTTGCCTCCCATACAGATTTTCTAACATTCTGGCAAAGCAAGTATTTGGACTTAGACCCATTCTCTCACTTTGCAGTAAAGAAGCATTCACTTTTCCAATATTAAAAAGCTTGGCCAGAAAATCTAGCTTTAAAAGTTTAATGTTTTGAGCAAATGTTTAAAAATACGCTCTGACTTTTCTTCTCGAAGCAGACCGGGGTGGACAAATTCTTTCCCTCCCAGAAATAGCTAATAAAAAAGCTAATATTTACCCAATAGTATTGATAACAACAAATATAGCAACTATAGCAATTTCAGATGTTACAGAAATAAATCTGAAGCCATAAGGAACCTGAATAAGAGCAGTTACATCTTTAAGTACCTCCCCTGCATGTACATGTTGCGAGAGCTGATGATGGGAGGTGAGAATTACAGCAAATGTGCAGAATATCTGCTCATCTGAGACCTTGCCTGTTCCCCAAAAGCAAAAGTGCATATTTTTGCTAAGAGTAGTACACTTTCTGAATTTTAATTGATTTTTGTATATTGCTTTTGTTTTAAATTTTGTTGCTGTTTCACACCTTGTCTTCTTGGAGATGTGATTCAACAGAATACACACTCTTTTAGCATCCTTTTCTGATAAGGATGAACAGATAAAGTTTTGACTCTCCTCTTTCCTGGTTTTATATATGTTTCTGCAAATGAAGGCAGATCAATAAAACATAAGAAATAATAAAAGTTCAGTTGTATCTGTGTGCCTTGCTTCTTCTGGGCGTGCATGCATTCACCTGTGTTAATAGAGAACTGACTTAGAGAGAATTGAGGTTCATTTTGTGCTTTATACTTCTGTGCTTTGTGTCATGAATGATGATGTTGTTCTCTGTGTTGCTAGGGTAACCCAAAGAAACAGAGAAAATATGGCAAAATTTCAAAAAGGAAGCATTATAATTTCTTCAGTGCTTCTTAGTTGCAAGTGAAATAATTTGACAAAATATTACTGTGAAAACCCAGTAGTCTTTTAAAGTTTTTTATTCTAATGTAGAGACTAAACTAAATGATGCAGTCATCCAGTGGTGATTTATTTCTACTTAAGGACAAATTCCAACATTGCTTAAACTTTTTTCTAGAATCTTTATCATGGAATAAACTGCTTCTACCTCCATTTTGTCATCTGTGTTCTGTCCATCTCTATACATATATTTAAATTCTTTCCAAAATCCTAGCTGTACGAAACTCAAAAGCTTTGTGTTTGGTTATCCCCCTTTCAACTGCTGACACATGTGTTCTTTAATAATATGACAAAGCTGAAAATAAAGAAAGGGGCTAGGGTAGACTCTGCCTCAATACTCTCTGCAATAGCTTGGTTAGCACTAAACTGGAATTTATAGAATGGTTTGGGTTGGAAGAGACGTCAAAGAGCACCCAGTTCCAACCCCTCTGCTGTGGGCATGGACACCTCCCACTGGATCAGGCTGCTCAAAGCCTCGTCCAACCTGGCCTTGAACACCTCCAGGTATAGGGCATCCATAACTTCTCTGGGTAATCTGTTCCAGTGCCTCACCACTCTCACAGGAAAAAAATTCTTCTTACTATCTCATTTAAATCTCCCCTTTCAGCTTAAAAATGTTCCCCCTCATCTTATCCCTGTGTTCCCAGTTGAATACTCCCTCCCCTTCTTTCCTGTAGGCCCCCTTTTAAGTACTGAAAGGTTGCTATTTGGTCTCCCTGGCTTCTTCTCTTCTCCAGGCTAAACAAGCCCAACTCTCTCAGCACATCTTTATAGGGTGGGTGCTCCAGCCCTATGATCATCTTGGTGGCTGTCCTCTGGACTCACTCTAACAGATCCATGCTCTAGGGGGAAAAAAACCCCAAAAGATGTGATCGGAGTCATTTACACAGATTTCTAAGTGTTGGACAACCCACATATCCCAAAATGCAGGGGGCCTGTCTCGCGTTGAGATGGTGTATCCATCGTTGTGCTTACACCTAGCATTATGGGTCTTGTCTCTCCTGCAGAGATGGTGACTGAATTGGACTGAAGCCTGGATTATGTCCCACTCACCAGCTGTGCATAGGGCATCTGTGGTTTCGTCTGTTAACTCTTAGTGAGTCACCTCTATGCTGACTTGTTTTCTATGTATGCGTTAGAACAGCAACTATGCAGATATCTATATGGACTGTGAAACTTGATGTTAGGTCAGGTGTGAATGTAGCAATATCAGGTATAAGTTACTGTCAATCATCCTTTTTTTATCAATGGGTATTTTTCTTGCTAAATATCCAGTGCAAACTATAAAGTATACACATAAGTTATATTTTACATCTTTTTCTGTACACCATGTGAAATTAAATCAGCCTTCAAAAGTCACTATTGAGTGGTGTAAGCTGTGCTAAACTGTGTTGCTTATACACAAGACACTTGTACATCACCACCTGTTTGATTGACACAAAAATAACAAAAGATTAGGTTTACCAAATCTTTCTTTCAGCATGGTGCAAGGAAGGAGATTGAATGCAGGAGGGCAAGTTGTTGGTGTTTTGTTTTGGTTTTTTCCCCCTCCTCCTCTCTGATTATAGAGGCTATAAAAAGCTCTGTCTCTCTAAGCAAGCTAAGTTGTATAACCTGCCAAATCCTAGCTCTTCCCAAAGGACCAATTCCAAATGCTTTACCCAACATGAATGATTGTATTAATCCTGGGGATCCAGGATTGGAGTGCACACAAGCAGTTGCTATGGAGTAGCTGGTACATGGAAATTTTTTCACCTCAGCTTACCTTGCAGTAACTTGTTTATCCATACCCAGAGTTGGTGGAGAGGTGTCTGAGCGATGCTTCAGAGGGAATAAATGAGTCAGTATTGAGGGCTATTCTACAAAATTACCTCTTGTATCTGTGTGTGGGAAGAGGGGATGTTGAAATACTTTGGTTAGATGTAAGAGTGGGAGTAAAAAGGACAACAGTTTTGGAAATATTTAATTTAATAATGGCAAAGATGCATCAGGCAATAGAGAAAGTGGATTTTGGTATTGTCTTGGAAAAAAGGCTAACTGTGAGTTGCCATGGTTGCAGCAGTTTAGCTAAAGCAAATAATATACTTCATTTGACAAAAAAATTCTTCTGTATAGTCTTGTACTATTTCTCTGCTGGTTAACAGCTACACCTCCATGTGTTTTGTATACATTTCCAAAAAACCTTACAAGATCACACTTAATTGCCTGTTTTGATGTTTGTTTTTTTCAGTATGACTCCACAGATACACCAACTGTTCCTTTTAGAAACAATGCTAGTACAAACCTGTGTTCCACATATGGATTTCAATTCAAATTAATCTACAAAATTTGTGTGATGTGGTCTAGTTTGGAGCAGGGGGGAGTGAAGTGAAAAGGATCCTTGAAACAATGCAAGAGAAGTTAAAGTAGATGGTGATCCTGATAATCAGAATGAGTTCAATTCTGTTGTTTTTTGGGGGTTTTGGGGTTTTTTTTTGAGGAGAATGTGTAAAATATTAGCATTTATAGAAGGCAAATGGAAGAAAAAGGGCAGAAATGGTAACATTTACTATAACTTGGGTGCCATGGTCAGATGAATTATGTATAGGTTAAAAAAAAAAAAAGAAAAAAGAGAGAAACTGGGAGGTAAAGGAGAGCAGGAGTGATCCTTCCCTTTTGGAAGTTATAAAAATCTATAGGGTGTGTGAATAGTGATAAAATAGCTATCTATCTAAATTGCTATGTTTTTAGTGTATGTGGTTTATTTCTTGAAAATCAATTAATTTTACCTCTGAAATTCAAACATCCTCTTGAAAGTCAATGAGCTGTTTGATTTCCTTTGAGAACTCCTAATACTCTATGTGAGCTTAGAGTCAACTCCAGTGTCTTATTCTTTGTGCAGAAAGTCCATCATTTCTCATAAAAGTCAATGGATGATGTTCTCATGCTTATTGGCAAAAGGATGTGGCTCATGACAAGTAGCTTTCAGAAATAAAATAGCCACTAATTTTTTTTTTTTTTTACCTGGAATTTAAATTAACAAATACAGACTAGGGAAGAATTCTAGATTTGCCCTGGGAAAGATAAACAAACAAAACTGTAGAAGAAATACCCAGTTTAATTACCTTAATTATTGAAGCTGCTGACTTTTAGGGGATTTTTGGAATGGAGTAAGAAAAAGGGATAAGACACAGTATTTATTATAATTTTGTATACTATAGCTTAAAATTTGAGCAGGAGGCTGGAGTGTCCTGTCAGCCTCTTCTTTCTGTTCGTGTTGTTGCTGCAGTGATGCTTCATCCCTCTCCCTCTGCCCACCCCGAGAGCCAAGGAGTGCTTAGATTATCATCAAGGGTCATCCACACAGGCTTATTCTGGGGAGAGTTTGGTGTTTGTTTGGGGGTTTAGGTTTGGGGTTTTTTTTATTTGACAGGTATGCCTTCTGCCCTACGCTATCTTGAATATTAGTTTTCTCTTTGGGAGAACCTGTAGATTAGACTGAGATACAGAGAGACTGGCAGAAATGGACCACCCAGGGAGGGGTCGGAAAAGAGCGTGAGGAAATGGGTAATGTAAGTTTCTGGTGACTCGCTAGGGCTGATCCACAGAAGTGGATATCTAGAAGTGCCTGTTTTTGTTTTGATAAGGGATTTAAGATTAGCGTGGAAGCATAATAGGTGAGATCTGTGAGGAAGCACTACACTCAAGAAGCAGTATGAAAGGACAGGCTCTGATGTAATGAACGGGAACGCGTTCCTACAGAGGGTGTTGGCTGGCTGCATTCCCTCTCGACATTTCCCCTCTTGGACATCTCCACCTCTCAGCTTCTTTGTCAATAGGTGAGGGCACAGGGTGGGGACAGACTTCTGGGTTATCAGGACCCACATAGCTGCTAACTGCCAGTCAGTCGTTTTGCAGGGGCATGGAGAAATGCTTTCTGCATAGTTTTGTACCTGACTCTGTGTGCTGTTACAATGTAAATGGCATTGAGTTTAGTGGATGGGTTGCTATGGAAAATAGAAGTGGGTTTTTATGGTCAGATAAGAAGGTGCATTTTCAAAAGCTGTTTTCAAATATGGCTGCATCCACAATCTGACCATTTTCTTTCCAGTAATCTCTGCGTTGAACTGTGGCTCTTGGGGTTGAATATCAGTTCACTAAGAATCCAAGTGCTGGAGGAATGTCCTCATGTTTCTGTACCCGTATGGCAGCCCCATCTTCCACTGGACCCTTTCTATTCTCAGCAGCACGTGGGAATTCAGTGAGATCCGATAGCGGCAGTATTAATAGCAGTTGAGTAGGTGGCCAAAGAGGTTGAAATTTAGCAGAAGCCTGCTGCCAGTTACACAGCCGTCATTTGTCTCCTGCAAAGTATACCTCAGTGGGGGTGGCGAATCCTTCAGACTCTCCAAAGTTCTTCTCGGAAGCGTAAGTGAAACTCATTTGTATCAGACTAGAGTGCCTGGAGCTCGGTGAGGACCTTGGGAGTGGGCTTGTTCTGAAGCCTGCTGATCCACTCTAGCTACTAGGCCAGGGCATGGCTCTTCCAGGGCATCTGGGATGTGAAACTGCGGACTTGGTGGGTGGAAGTTCAAAGTACTGATGCTTCTTTTTAAACAGGAATCTATTCAAGTTCTATGTTTGTGGGATCTGTAGTACAGAGGAAGGAATGGAAAGCAGATAGCCTTGGCAGCTGTTGGAGTTTCTGGGGTATTCGTCACCAAGGGAAGGGTTTGGCACTGGGCAGGGTGCATTTGTCACTGGCACATTCCTTTCTATCAGTGGGAGTGTCTCTGTCCCGTCTTTCTCCCCGTAAATGGCTTCAGATTTGTCTTATCTCTTTGGCCATGACCATGTGGCCTCTTCTTGGCAGATAACTCATTTAGGGGAAGGGGTGGAATTCTCTCATCTAGCTTTGTTTTTTTTTTAAATAATCACCAGATTGATATTTATACTGTAAATATGTTTCTATACAAGAAACAGACCCTCAGAAGGCCACCCTTTCCAACCAGGATGCTGTAAAAATTACCTTCCAGAATTTTGCTCTGACTTCTTGGCATCTTGGATTTTGTTTTGGACTCCATGCTTATGTTATCCCTGGAGTATAACTAAGTGAAGTGTCAAAACAGATTTGATGTAATGAATTAATAGTTTCTATAATTTAATATGTATTGGGATGTGGAGGAAACAAATGCTGTGTTAGGAAAAGAAAGCAAGCTTTCTTCACCTGTCAAAGTCAAGCACTAGTAGATGAATGGGACAGACACACACTCTCCTGGGTGGAGAACTGGTTGGCTGACCGGGCCCAGAGAGTGGTGGTAAATGGAGTTAAATCCAGCTGGAGGCCAGTCACAAGTGGGGTCCCCCAGGGCTCAGTGCTGGGTCCAGCTCTGTTCAATGTCTTCATCAACGACCTGGATGAAGGCATCGAGTGCACCCTTAGTAAGTTTGCAGATGACACTAAGCTGGGTGGAAGTGTCGATCTGCTGGAGGGTAGGAAGGCCCTGCAAAGGGATCTGGACAGACTGGACCGCTGGGCAGAGTCCAACGGCATGAGGTTTAACACAGCCAAATGCCGAGTCCTGCACCTGGGGCACAACAACCCTATGCAGAGCTACAGACTGGGTGAGGTCTGTTTGGAGAGCTGCCAGGAGGAGAGGGACCTGGGGGTGTTGGTCGACAGCCGGCTGAACATGAGCCAGCAGTGTGCCCAGGTGGCCAAGAAGGCCAATGGCATCTTGGCTTGTATCAGAAATGGTGTGACCAGCAGGTCCAGGGAGGTTATTCTCCCTCTGTACTCGGCACTGGTGAGACCGCTCCTTGAGTACTGTGTCCAGTTCTGGGCCCCTCAGCACAAGAAGGATGTTGACGCTCTGGAGAGTGTCCAGAGAAGAGCAACAAAACTGGTGAAGGGGCTCGAGAACAGGCCTTATGAGGAGCGGCTGAGAGAGCTGGGGCTGTTTAGCCTGGAGAAGAGGAGGCTGAGGGGAGACCTCATTACTCTCTACAAATACCTGAAGGGAGGTTGTAGAGAGGAGGGAGCTGGCCTCTTCTCCCAGGTGTCAGGGGACAGGACAAGGGGGAATGGCCTCAAGCTCCGCCAGGGGAGGTTTAGGTTGGATATTAGGAAGAAGTTTTTTACGGAAAGGGTCATTAGGCACTGGAATATGCTGCCCAGGGAGGTGGTTGATTCGCCTTCCCTGGAGGTGTTTAAATTACGGGTGGACGGGGTCCTGAGGGACATGGTTTAGTGTTTGATAGGAATGGTTGGACTCGATGATCCAGTGGGTCTCTTCCAACCCGGTCATTCTGTGATTCTGTGATTCTGTGATAGAGCACCTCTGGCTGGGATTTTGACATGTTTGGACACGGGTGGTGTTGGAATGAGGAGCAGAGTCCTTCTCCAACAAGCTCCTTGCTTGTTCCTCTGTGGCAATGTATTACCTGTGCTGTGGTGCTAATCCAGTTGATGGCAAGTTAATTTGGACTTTGAGAATGTATAATAGGAGAAACCCAAACACAGGAACGGGTGCAACCCTCTGGTCCTGATGGGCAACATGGAACTGCAGCATAATTTAGAGTTCTGTTGGCATAACCACAGGGGCAGTAAACAGGAGCAGCTGGAAGGGAGGAGGAGACCAGGAAATCCTTAAGCTAGAGCTGCTGCCAAAGCCTTTGTAATGGCAGGCTAGGGCTTTGGTGACTAATTCTGCTATTTAACCTTGAGCAAACAGTGGAGCTGAGAATAAATTCATTGACCTGCGACTCAGCCTACTGGTCTGCCGTGTCACTTTGCTTTATTCTTTTAGAGTGGTATTCATTACAGAAACATCTGTCAGTCTATGGTGGCTAGGTGTAAGTGATGTCTGTGAATATTGTATTGTGTTCAGCTGTAACAGAGGTATTTGGTCTCCAAGTGTATCACCTACTAACAAATGAGAGCTATTTTTGTCGCATTTGTCTTTTTTCTGTTTGCTAAAGGATTGACGTAGATTAGATGATTTACATAGAATTAGTTCACTACTTTTTGCATCAGTGTTGAACTTGAAATGGTGCAGTTGTTCTTCATTATTATTGCAATAACTCACACAGATTGTTATCTTGTGTCCTTTAGACTTTCATGCTGCATTTGATATTTTCTAGGCTGACTGATCTTGAAGTTATACATAAACTTTCATTGAAACCACTGTAAATGATTAAGGTTCGTGCTTTGTGCATTAAAAACTGTACTTTTAAAATTCTGACAATTTTGAATTGGGGTTTGACGCTGAGATTAGATTGGGTAATGCAGAGGATCAATGGTTTTAGATCGTAGAGGTCTTCTCCAACCTTAATGATTCTATGTTTCTGTGGTGTTGCCTTTCTTTTAAACTTCAGAATGAATACTAAAATGCTGAGACAGTGACAGGAGCAGATAGAATGGTGAGAGTAAAATCCTTTCTGTGAGATCTTAACTGCTCTCTTCAGCAGCTTTCTTTGCTTATTTCTGGCATCTTTGGTGAAGTTGCATTTTTAGAAAGGAGATATAAAAACTTCTGGGAAGACAGAGAAAGTAATGTTGGAAATGACAAGAAGTGGTCTAGTAAACTGGTGTTGTATTGTCATTTGGATAGGAACCCATGTCTTTCAGCAGACTGCTTTTAAGATGCAACCTTGGCTTATCACAGAATCACTAGGTTGGAAAAGACCTCCAGGATCATCGAGTCCAACCATTCCTATCAACCACTAAACCATGTCCCTGAGCGCTTTTCCTCCTGAGCAAAGCAGCAACCTGCTTATAACTTTCAGCATAATGGAATTAATTTATTCAAGCCAGAAATTAGGTTATGCAGAATGTATATACTGTATTTTTTACATACATAAATATATATATATATTTATTGTCTAGATATATTGTATATTTATACAATACTTATTTTATATATTGTATACAGAATATATATTATGTGTCTGTATATACTTTTTCATGAGCAATATAGTCCTCACCAACTGGGCTTTATGATGATTTTGGATAAAAACATCAGAGTTGACTACTTTTGTAGTTATCCAATGTAAGATTGGTGTCTGTTTGCATTCATAGAGATACTTCAGCAAGTAGATTACTTGCTGACTGACTTATACTACTTATTCAGTTCCTAAAATAGCTTTCACAGGACAAAATTCTTCATAAGCAGTGCTGTGTTCAGTTTGATCCTATAGACGAATTAAAAATATGACTGTAATTTCCCAGGAGTGTTTGAAAAGTTTAAAGGCTACATTGCTGAAGTTCTTGCACTCCATCTTCTGATTTAGAAGCAGAGGGAGTGGAGGTGAGAGCAGGAGGTCACTGTTGGGTAGCAAGGGGTTGGCGGAGAAGGCTGTGCCTCCTTTCACAGAAGCAGAGAACTTTCAGTGCCTGAGGTTGATGCCTCTGTCTTGTTCCCTGCAATGATCTGTAGTTGTTCAGAGCTATATACAAGACTGCACTTGAATTCTTTGCATACTGCTGCATAGTACTTACATTTTGATGACACTTCATGAAATATAGCTTCTATTTAATGTAATTATTACATTTTGTGTTTTCATTTACTTCTCTTGAAATAAAATCTTCATATTTGATGCTAATAGGAAAAGTCATTCCTTGTTAATGTGCTTTGGTTCATATCACACTTCTGTCCAGTAGGTACTTGCCCAGCAATTTTAAATGTAGTATATTGGAGGTTAACCGGACAATGGCTTCTGTGTCTAAGCTCAGATATGCATCATGACCTCAGCCAGGTTGTACATATAAAAGGCTCTTATTTCACCCTGAGAATGATAACGAGTAGATCCAAATGGCATCTTCTACAATGTGCATGCCTCCGGAGTAACTGTGAAGTTTTTAGGTGTTGGGTGACTTTTAAGGCCCTCCAGTAATGTAAAAGCTTATTTCTTTTTTCAGAATTATCTTTTGGTAAAAAATTATGTAACTTCTGTTTTACACTAATCATCCAGGATCCTTCTTTCCCCCCTTACTTTAAGAGCTACCAAAGAATAAATATACGTCTATATAAATGAGGAGCAGATTGCTGTAGGTGAGAAGGGTTTTTTTCATTTTGTTTTTTTTTNTTGGGGTTTGACGCTGAGATTAGATTGGGTAATGCAGAGGATCAATGGTTTTAGATCGTAGAGGTCTTCTCCAACCTNCCTGTCAGACTTTGTCTATCATGAAAAATTGCTTAAAAGATTTCAAGACCAATAGGTGTAGTTAAAAAGGAAGAGAGCCACAATACGAGTGAAGAAACTTTGCTCACAAAGAGGAGACAACCTGTCTGTTTGCTTCCAATGTTAGTCAAGCAAACATGCAANGTGTTGCCTTTCTTTTAAACTTCAGAATGAATACTAAAATGCTGAGACAGTGACAGGAGCAGATAGAATGGTGAGAGTAAAATCCTTTCTGTGAGATCTTAACTGCTCTCTTCAGCAGCTTTCTTTGCTTATTTCTGGCATCTTTGGTGAAGTTGCATTTTTAGAAAGGAGATATAAAAACTTCTGGGAAGACAGAGAAAGTAATGTTGGAAATGACAAGAAGTGGTCTAGTAAACTGGTGTTGTATTGTCATTTGGATAGGAACCCATGTCTTTCAGCAGACTGCTTTTAAGATGCAACCTTGGCTTATCACAGAATCACTAGGTTGGAAAAGACCTCCAGGATCATCGAGTCCAACCATTCCTATCAACCACTAAACCATGTCCCTGAGCGCTTTTCCTCCTGAGCAAAGCAGCAACCTGCTTATAACTTTCAGCATAATGGAATTAATTTATTCAAGCCAGAAATTAGGTTATGCAGAATGTATATACTGTATTTTTTACATACATAAATATATATATATATTTATTGTCTAGATATATTGTATATTTATACAATACTTATTTTATATATTGTATACAGAATATATATTATGTGTCTGTATATACTTTTTCATGAGCAATATAGTCCTCACCAACTGGGCTTTATGATGATTTTGGATAAAAACATCAGAGTTGACTACTTTTGTAGTTATCCAATGTAAGATTGGTGTCTGTTTGCATTCATAGAGATACTTCAGCAAGTAGATTACTTGCTGACTGACTTATACTACTTATTCAGTTCCTAAAATAGCTTTCACAGGACAAAATTCTTCATAAGCAGTGCTGTGTTCAGTTTGATCCTATAGACGAATTAAAAATATGACTGTAATTTCCCAGGAGTGTTTGAAAAGTTTAAAGGCTACATTGCTGAAGTTCTTGCACTCCATCTTCTGATTTAGAAGCAGAGGGAGTGGAGGTGAGAGCAGGAGGTCACTGTTGGGTAGCAAGGGGTTGGCGGAGAAGGCTGTGCCTCCTTTCACAGAAGCAGAGAACTTTCAGTGCCTGAGGTTGATGCCTCTGTCTTGTTCCCTGCAATGATCTGTAGTTGTTCAGAGCTATATACAAGACTGCACTTGAATTCTTTGCATACTGCTGCATAGTACTTACATTTTGATGACACTTCATGAAATATAGCTTCTATTTAATGTAATTATTACATTTTGTGTTTTCATTTACTTCTCTTGAAATAAAATCTTCATATTTGATGCTAATAGGAAAAGTCATTCCTTGTTAATGTGCTTTGGTTCATATCACACTTCTGTCCAGTAGGTACTTGCCCAGCAATTTTAAATGTAGTATATTGGAGGTTAACCGGACAATGGCTTCTGTGTCTAAGCTCAGATATGCATCATGACCTCAGCCAGGTTGTACATATAAAAGGCTCTTATTTCACCCTGAGAATGATAACGAGTAGATCCAAATGGCATCTTCTACAATGTGCATGCCTCCGGAGTAACTGTGAAGTTTTTAGGTGTTGGGTGACTTTTAAGGCCCTCCAGTAATGTAAAAGCTTATTTCTTTTTTCAGAATTATCTTTTGGTAAAAAATTATGTAACTTCTGTTTTACACTAATCATCCAGGATCCTTCTTTCCCCCCTTACTTTAAGAGCTACCAAAGAATAAATATACGTCTATATAAATGAGGAGCAGATTGCTGTAGGTGAGAAGGGTTTTTTTCATTTTGTTTTTTTTTCCTGTCAGACTTTGTCTATCATGAAAAATTGCTTAAAAGATTTCAAGACCAATAGGTGTAGTTAAAAAGGAAGAGAGCCACAATACGAGTGAAGAAACTTTGCTCACAAAGAGGAGACAACCTGTCTGTTTGCTTCCAATGTTAGTCAAGCAAACATGCAAATAGAGCACAGTTTCTCATTCAAGAGAGCATGGAATATTTCCCTGCCTGCATTTTGTGTCTCAGTAATGCTTATTAGTTGGTGTGAGTGTTAAGTTTTATGTTGTTTATAGCTTGAGTTTGTAGGCCTAGTGTGTTTATGGTTATTCAAGTCTAGAAAATACATTAAAATATAAAAACAGCTGGATGTTCCTGCTGTTGCAAATGATTGACATCAGTGATCTCTGAGAACTCATGGAAAGCAGAAGTGGACACAGTCATGTTCAATCGGGTATCTTTGCTCTACTTGAAGTTTGGCAATCCAGGTTCTAGATANTTCCTCCTGAGCAAAGCAGCAACCTGCTTATAACTTTCAGCATAATGGAATTAATTTATTCAAGCCAGAAATTAGGTTATGCAGAATGTATATACTGTATTTTTTACATACATAAATATATATATATATTTATTGTCTAGATATATTGTATATTTATACAATACTTATTTTATATATTGTATACAGAATATATATTATGTGTCTGTATATACTTTTTCATGAGCAATATAGTCCTCACCAACTGGGCTTTATGATGATTTTGGATAAAAACATCAGAGTTGACTACTTTTGTAGTTATCCAATGTAAGATTGGTGTCTGTTTGCATTCATAGAGATACTTCAGCAAGTAGATTACTTGCTGACTGACTTATACTACTTATTCAGTTCCTAAAATAGCTTTCACAGGACAAAATTCTTCATAAGCAGTGCTGTGTTCAGTTTGATCCTATAGACGAATTAAAAATATGACTGTAATTTCCCAGGAGTGTTTGAAAAGTTTAAAGGCTACATTGCTGAAGTTCTTGCACTCCATCTTCTGATTTAGAAGCAGAGGGAGTGGAGGTGAGAGCAGGAGGTCACTGTTGGGTAGCAAGGGGTTGGCGGAGAAGGCTGTGCCTCCTTTCACAGAAGCAGAGAACTTTCAGTGCCTGAGGTTGATGCCTCTGTCTTGTTCCCTGCAATGATCTGTAGTTGTTCAGAGCTATATACAAGACTGCACTTGAATTCTTTGCATACTGCTGCATAGTACTTACATTTTGATGACACTTCATGAAATATAGCTTCTATTTAATGTAATTATTACATTTTGTGTTTTCATTTACTTCTCTTGAAATAAAATCTTCATATTTGATGCTAATAGGAAAAGTCATTCCTTGTTAATGTGCTTTGGTTCATATCACACTTCTGTCCAGTAGGTACTTGCCCAGCAATTTTAAATGTAGTATATTGGAGGTTAACCGGACAATGGCTTCTGTGTCTAAGCTCAGATATGCATCATGACCTCAGCCAGGTTGTACATATAAAAGGCTCTTATTTCACCCTGAGAATGATAACGAGTAGATCCAAATGGCATCTTCTACAATGTGCATGCCTCCGGAGTAACTGTGAAGTTTTTAGGTGTTGGGTGACTTTTAAGGCCCTCCAGTAATGTAAAAGCTTATTTCTTTTTTCAGAATTATCTTTTGGTAAAAAATTATGTAACTTCTGTTTTACACTAATCATCCAGGATCCTTCTTTCCCCCCTTACTTTAAGAGCTACCAAAGAATAAATATACGTCTATATAAATGAGGAGCAGATTGCTGTAGGTGAGAAGGGTTTTTTTCATTTTGTTTTTTTTTCCTGTCAGACTTTGTCTATCATGAAAAATTGCTTAAAAGATTTCAAGACCAATAGGTGTAGTTAAAAAGGAAGAGAGCCACAATACGAGTGAAGAAACTTTGCTCACAAAGAGGAGACAACCTGTCTGTTTGCTTCCAATGTTAGTCAAGCAAACATGCAAATAGAGCACAGTTTCTCATTCAAGAGAGCATGGAATATTTCCCTGCCTGCATTTTGTGTCTCAGTAATGCTTATTAGTTGGTGTGAGTGTTAAGTTTTATGTTGTTTATAGCTTGAGTTTGTAGGCCTAGTGTGTTTATGGTTATTCAAGTCTAGAAAATACATTAAAATATAAAAACAGCTGGATGTTCCTGCTGTTGCAAATGATTGACATCAGTGATCTCTGAGAACTCATGGAAAGCAGAAGTGGACACAGTCATGTTCAATCGGGTATCTTTGCTCTACTTGAAGTTTGGCAATCCAGGTTCTAGATAAAGTTGGAGTTCTTTACTGCTTGCTCGGCAGCTGAAGTTTGGAAACAAATTTTTAAGGCACACTTATCAAGGGCATTCATGACCTTTGCTTTTGTAATTGCAAATAACAGAAGAAATTCTACCCTAATGAAAGCCTCTTAGATATTGAAGCTAGTGGATGTAAACCTTTAAAATGCTGTCTGTAAGGTGAGAAGCATAACGCTCATACAAACCATGACTAGGATGATTTTCCATCCTCTTCTTGGGACACCAACCTGTCTCTAGTCAGCATGTTAGGTCACAGCCATGGTACATCCTGCAGCATGGACATTGGAAAAGAAAAACACATACTTAAAAAAAGGATAGGACTTTTTTTTTCCCCAGAAATAGTCTCCAGTGAAGAAAGAACAACGTGTTTCAGAAGGGATTTGAAAAAAAAAAAGTGTAAATATTTCGCATTAAAGGAGAAGAGTTCTTCCTTACCTGTGAGGAAGAGGTTACTGGCTACAAAGCATCTTTGGCATGTGATATTAGGAAAGCTGCAGGTGTGCATTGCACAGGTTGGGGCCATCTCAGGACTTTGTAATCTTGGCAGCCTGATTTCTTTATGATGTAGGGGACAGGCATGGCAGTTTTCAAATGCAATGAATGGGAGCAGGCACTTTCAAACTAGGTAGAAAGAGAAAGACAAGTGATCTGTGTACCTGCCAGTTGTCACATTGCATCAAATACTGTGTTTCCATGAAGGGGTACATCTATGCTGACCAGGCCCTGTCATCATTGCAGTGATAGGATAATGGGTAATGGTTTTAAGCTGAAAGAGGGGAGATTTTGATTAGATATTTGGAAGAATTTTTTTTCTGTGAGGGTGGAGGCACGGGCAGAAGTTGTCCAAAGAAGTCATGGATGCCTCATCCCTGGAGGTGTTCAAGACCAGGCTGAATGAGACTTTGAGCAACACAGTCCTGTGGGAGATGTCCTTGCCCATGGCTGGGGGGCTGGAACTGGATGATTTTTAAGGTCTTTTCCAACTCAAACCATTCTATGATTCTGAGGTATGCCACAAGTTTGCAATATGTATATTTGTGTGTGTGTGTGTGTGTGTGTATATATGAAGTTTACTGATGTTAGTGATTGCATATATATTTAACGTGTTTTGAGAAACATGTTATGTTACATAAAAGCAAACCAAACCCGTCCTCCAGCCCTACAGCTTCTCTCTTCAGATGTCCCAGTTTGTTGCTCAGTTTTTTGTCTGAAAAATTCTATATAGGCTAAAGCATTCTCTGTAGCTGAAGCAATATTTCAGAAAATTTAGTACAATCAGAAAAAAGTAACAATTGGATATGCTTTAGTATGGAACTGAAGATCTTCCCAGCTAATAGGGAGTATTTCCCAGTCATATTCAACTTTCTTTTTTCTTGCTAAGTAAAAACCTTAGCTAATCAAAGAAGCCTGGAGCCTTTCTGAGTACTTCTCAAACTGGAAACTACAAGAGTTTCTTGCTTTATGTGTAACAACTGAAATTGTTAAGAGTTACGACTGTGAATCCAAAGCTAATTGCTTTTTATTTTTTCTGGAACAGTCATAGTTGCATATTTTATCCTGGCTTTAAATTTAATTATTATTAAATACTTAATAGGTTTCAAGCACAGTTAAAGTCAGATACTTTAAAACTTTTTTTGTTTTGTTTTTTTCTCCCTGCCCTGCTTCAGACCGGAGGAGACCAACAGAAGAGTGAAAAATGTAAGGCACATCTGCTTCAGTGATTTCTCTAATAATTTCAGACTAATTCTGATTAAATAGTTTTAACACACTTCTGTTTATGGCAGTATCATGTTTACCTTATTATTCAACTGTTTATTTTTCTGATACAAACTAGTGCCATCTTATGATGATTTATATACAACTTCCCTTCCCAAATAAATGTAATAATTGAGAATAGTACTTACATCCACTTACTTGAGATATATGAGATGCGTTGTAACACACTTGAATTGGTTTTGTTGGAGGTCATAGCTAATGCTGTAAACAAGCTTTTATGATTCATTGTGGAGAGGATCTCTAACAGCATGCTATCAGTCTTTTATATTGGTTCATGGTATGAGAGGTGAATAATTAAATTTGTAAAATTTTTTTGTTTGATTTTTAGGTTTTGATTACGTTATACTGGCTTGGGAGAAAAGCTCAAAGTAACCCTCATTATAATGGTCCGTACCTCAATCTTAAAGCCTTTGAGAAATTATTAGGGCAAGCATTGACTAAGGTAAGGAATCCAAAAAGAATAATAAACAAATAGCCTGAATTTTCAAGTTTGATATGTGTTACAGCATCAGCTCTAAAGAATCTCTTGAGGGTTTAATTTTATTCTTAGTTTGGAGAATATAGTAATTTATTTTGGTTTTTTTCTGCTTTCTGTCAAATCCATGGGAAATTAATGGTTTTTAGCTTATGCTGGTTCTCCTGCTACCCATATAATCACTAAATTCAGAATCCACATGCTCTAATTCATTTGGTATATAGTGAAGAGCCCTGTCTTGATTCCCTTTGGCTGAGATCAGAGGAAGTTAAGGCCTTGTGTTGAATCTCCTGTCCAAGCTGTTGTATATGGTGTTTTTTAGGGTTGTACAGTAATCTTTGTTGAAGTTCATTCATGCACTGAAAACGTATCTTAAAAATTTTTGAATGAAAAATCACAAGTAGCATTTCTATCTTAAATTATTGTAAAAGACCTTTCAAAACTTACTCTCATAGGCACTTGAAGAGTCCAGCCACCTGAACAGAAGTGGCAGGGATAGTGGGTACGGTGATATTTGGTACGCTGACAGAGGAGAGCCCTTTTCATCTTCAACCAGTCATAAAAGAGACGATTCCTTTGATAGCTTGGACTCTCTTGGTTCAAGATCCTCCACAAGCTTTTCATCAGATATAACCTTGAAAGGTGGCAGTGAAGGTATGTTTCCCTCTTAAATCTTTTGTTAACATATGTCTTCTGAGTGTGGGAAAAAACAATGTATGGACCTAGTACTTTGAGTGCCCAGTACTTAAATCGGCTGGAAAGGCAACTCTGGTTTTGCAACTCCTGCAGTTGCATTTTGCTTAAGCAAATATTGACCTTTACCAGGTAGAAACAAAGCAATATACACATGAATTCTCTTAGGACGGGTTGCTGCGACTGTTTCTCTCGCAGCCACATTAGAATGTGGGTATTTCTCATAGTTCAGGAAATAAAATTGCTAGAATCATGATGAGATTCAGTGGTTACAAAGGTCTTTCCTTGATCCTTGTGCAGATATGTCAAATCTTCATGTCTTCACTGTATTTGTGAATATTCAGTAGGATATTCCCTGCCTCAGTTAAAAACTGAATAGTAGTTGTTACTTTTCATGGTTTCATGGTTTGTCATGGAAAGAAAGGTAACATGAAGTTAATTTTGTGACTTGGGATACTTAGAGACAAATACAAACTTGTAGTCTAACTGACAAGTATAAAAATAGTAAGCTTTTGGATTTTGTTCCATGTGAATAACATAAAATCATTGGACCACAACCTCATAGAGCATTTCTAATCTCAGCAAAGGAATACGTAGCCATGTTACTTAGGTGGTGTACCCTAGGCTTCTACTGGGCATTAATGTGATGAGATGAGCATGTTGCAGTACCATTTGCTTGTAACTTGTCATTGTTAGTAAATTTGAGTGGCAAGTATGTTTTAATTATAAACTTCTGTGCTGTTTTAGGTCTTCAATATAAAGGTTAGCACTTTCGCTGCTCCCTGCAGGAAACACAGTGAAAAAATGGAACAAATGTAGCAGAGAAAGTTGTGGAGAGGAGAGTGCTGGTCTCTTCTCCCAAGTGACAGGGGACAGGATGAGAGGGAATGGCCTCAACCTCTGACAGGGGAGGTTTAGGCTGAACATTAGGAAAAAAAAATTTCACAGAAAGGGTCGTTGGGCACTGGAACAGGCTGCCCAGGGAGGTGGTTGAGTCACCTTCCCTGGAGGTGTTTAAGGCGTGGGTGGATGAGGTGCTGAGGGGCATGGTTTAGTGTTTGATAGGAACGGTTGGACTCGATGATCCATTGGGTCTTTTCCAACCTGATGGTTCTATGAAAACTAACTCAGCTTAGTGAACTTTATTGTGGCTTTGCCACAAACTCGTAGAAATAGCTCCTCTACTGTCTTGTCAGTAGCTCAGCAAATTTCCAGCTGAAATATCCTGAATATGTAGTTAAATTGACCAGAAGATTTTGGTACAAATTCTAACTAGAAGCTTGTGTCTAGAGACTGATATTCATGCCTACCTTCCCTTTTCTTCCCTTTCTTCTAAGGTTGCGACAGTGACACTGACTCAGAACTGCCTTTCAAAATGCATGATTCCCATAAAGATGATAGGTCTTACCGCAGGATTTCTGTGATTGAACCGAAACCTACCACTGACTTCAATCGCTTCTTACCCAGCAAAAATAAGCAGACAGCTTATGTGCCGGCACCCTTAAGGAAGAAGAGGACAGAGAAGAATGAGGACAATAGAAGGAGCTGGGCAAGTCCTGGGTTCACGGACTCAGACGGAACATTTTCAAGGTAGTGCTGTATGTGTATGGTCTTAGTAGGGTTGACTTTGACTTAGGACTTTCTAAGTATTTTTTTCTTTATTAGAAAATGGAGGGGGGGATTGCGTGCTTTTCTTTTGGTTTTTTTTTTTTTTACTTTGCTCCTCATAACTAGTTTTCTGGTGTTTGAGTAATGTTTTGAGGTTTGTCAGACTCCAGATAAAGGGGATTTATGTGATCTTAAATGCAAACTCACGAGAGATAGACCTAATGGTTTTAGTTTCTCATTAAAGCCTTCTAAAGCATAGAGATGAATTTTGGTAGTCCAGCTTCTTGGTGTATACAGGTGGGATTAGTGGGCAGTTCTTGGGTTTCATCATTGCCTTCGTGACTTCACTGTCTTCATTCTGTTCCTGTTTTGGTCAACCTTAGTGGACGTGAAAGGAATCCCATAGCTTCCTGCCAAAGTAGCAGAGCAGAGAGTGAGCTCACAAATCCAGCTTCCATCCAGATGATCTATGAGTATGACAGTGGCTCTGATTCAGAAGATGAAAGAAGGCTGCCCGACGTGGTTATGGATGACTTAGCAAATCGTAGATTTCTAGTCAAAAAGAGCCCTGTAAGCTCTGCTGCACCTGGACATCATTTCATGTTGCACAATGACTCTCCTAAATCTTGCTCAAAAGAGAACTATCCAGCTGGCCCACTAGCTGCAATGCTTGAACCACTGAGGTCAGAAATACTAATCCAAGATCCAGTAACTATTGTGTTGCCTAAATTGCAGTCCATAAATAACTCTATAAAGTTACCCTTCTAATCGGCATTTTAACACAGCTGATAATTTGTTACGTCTTTTCTGTCAAGCTTTTTTTTTTCTTTTTTGTCAGAGGAAATAGGATGCTGATATAACCATTTAACTTTTTTTATTTTTAAAATATATTTTATTTCTGGTGCTGCAGTGATGGAATTGAGAACTAATTTGCTTCATTCATGAGGTTGAACTCCTGAGCCAAAAAGCATGTCTTTTTGCATTCTGTGTATTAAGTTGCTCCTAAAATATCTCCACTGATTGGGTATTTTGAACAGTAACCAGAGGAGGCAGAGGCAGTTGGATACAAAAGAGGAAAACAAACCAAGAGTTAACATTCCTTCAGAAATATCTGGGTATTTTGATGAGGACGAGGAAGAAGAAATAGGCATCCCAAACATTGAAAAAGATGATCTGTATTTTCGCAAGCTAAGTTCTACAGCAGCAAATACAGTTGCTTTTGACAAATTTCTTCCTAAGTTTTGGACTCCAGAAGAAGAATTGCTATGGAAAAAAATCAGGAAATCCTCTTTCAAACCCTGGTATAAAGAGATTCAAGGGTTCAGGTGCGTTTTCATGCATGCCCCTGTTTCTCTCTTGTGTGCAAAACCTATAAATAAAGTGTAGTTGTACGGCTTTATTTTTTAATTTTCAATTTTATTGCCAGTGTAGCTGCAGGATACACTTTCTTTTTCTTTTTTTGAGAAAATAATTGAAATCGTCATTACACTGCTGCATCATTGACTCTGTGCAATTTACTCAACGAGTACACTTTGTTATTTTTCTTCTTTCCCTCTGCTCATTCTTTGTACTGCTGCACAGTAGAAAGAAATCGGATTCTGATGACGAGGAATTTGCTTACAAACAAAGTTCTGCCATTTTTGCTAATCAACCAAGACCAAGTTTTGACTGGAGCAGTTACAGAAGAGATCAGAGTTATAAGCCAACTGCTGAATATGTGGGAAGCTCATTGTCACAGATAGCAGAAGGAAAAATCTTGGAGGCTTCTGATCAGCCCAGGTTGATATTGCTGCATGAGCTCTACTCTTGCTTCATCAAAAAGAAATGGCTGGATATGCAACAGCTAAATGGAATTAGAATGTGTCCTGTGATGTTGCACTTTTTTGGTTATTAGAATTTTGTTCTTGTAAACGTAGCTGTAAGTTGTTGGTCTTCTGAAACATGTAAATGCAGAAGCATAACATGGTGCATAGGGTTACTGGCTTTGTGTGTGAGCATGTAAGTGTGCTGTTTCTGAGCAGGTTACTATGCTGTGATACCCTTTAGTTGATTGACGTGTGCTGTGATACGGTTAGTGGTGGTGAATGCCAAGTGATATAGTTGTACCGCTTGGAATATTGCAAGTCTAAACCAAATGTATATCACGATACATTGTGATCTGCTTGTCTCTTACAAGTTAACCATATTTTTACTTCCCTCCTTTTGTTTTATATGCTTCAGTCAGTTTTCGTTACTTCAGGCCCTGCAAAAATACTCTGACTACTTGTCTTCTGAAACGAAGACCAAAATTGATCCTACTTCTGGTCCTAGGCTCATAAAATGTAGAAAGAATATTTCCTTTGTACCAGGATACAAGCAAGGAGATGGAGAAAATGGCTATTTGTATCCAGATTTAGAAAATGATGACTTGTTCATTCGGAAAACTGGAGCTTTCCATGTGAATCAAGTTGTTCTCCAAGACCCCCGATATTTTAAAAAGAATTCTGAGCAGGAGCCTTCCCTAGAGGGTGAGATAATTCTGCAACCCAGAGAGGGCCAACAGGTGATTCCAGATTTGGAAAAGGATGACATGATTTTCCGTAAAATCCTCTCTCAGAAAAAAGAGGTGCCTTTATCGGGTGCTCCAGACACGTATCACCCAGCCCTCTTTCCTGATCCATGGAGTCTTCCAGAGGAGATCCGGTCCAAATTTCTATGTTTACTTGAAAAAGACACAACACCGGAGGAAAGAAAGAGCAACGGCAGAGTGCTGTCACCATCTTCCCGCCATAAGAAGGATGATATGCTGACCCGCAAGATTGAATCTTGGAAGGTGGGAAGCAGCGTCCAGCCAGTAAATTTCATCCCTGGTCCATGCAGCGAAGAAGACTGGAAGAAGTGGGAAGCAATCAGGGAGGCCAGCAAAGTTAGACACAAGAAACGGCAGATGGTGGAGAGGTCAGGTTGTGTCCTGCACGGATTGTGCTTGAGTGCAGTTGAACCTTTTTCATTCAGAAAAGCATAGTCTTGTGCTGAACCGTTTGTAGAGTGGCAGTCTGCTGTTTGTTTGTGGCATCCTAGGCAAACATTTTATTTGCTTTGAATAGAAGCTTATGACTGCAATACCATATTTTCAACAGAAAATTATCTTGTTTCCTAGTTTTGGACTGTTATTTTAGAGAAACTGTATTATTATTCCTTCAGGCTCAGAGTTCTACAGAAGTTTCTGTCCATAATTGAACAGGAATACTGATTATTCAGAAGACTGTGGAAGCTAGGAATATAGAATTGATAGAATTATAGAATGGTTTGGGTTGGAAGGGACCTTAAAGATCATCCAGTTCCAACCCTCCTACCGTGGGCATGGACACCTTGCAAAGGATCAGGTTACTCATAGCCTCATCCAACCTGACCTTGAACATCTACAGAGACAGGGCACCTGCAACTTCTCTGTGCAGTCTGTGCGAGTGCTTCATTACCCTCACAGGAAAAAATTCTTCCTAATATTTAATCTAAATCTCCCTCTTTAAGCTTCAAAACATTACCCCATTGTCCTATTCCTGCAGTCTGTGATAGAGTCCTTCCCCAGCTTTCCTGTAGGCCTCCCATTAAGCACTGGAAGGCTGCTGTAAAGTTTCCCTGGAGCCTTCTCTTGTCTAGGCTGAACAAGCCCACCTTTCTCAGCCTGTCCTCATATGGGAGATGCTCCAGCCCTCTGATCTTCCCTGTGGCCCTAGTTGGTGAAAACATTTCGGATACACATGAATGTTTAATGACAAATTCTGGTGATGGGCATTCTGATATTATTGTTTGCATTTAAGTTTGAAAAAGTTTCTAAACTCTCTTGCCACAGTTTTGAAATGATTAGATGAGGTGGAAAAATATACTAGTGGTGTTTTCCCACTCACAGTCACAGTGCATGCAAGGTGTGTATCTAAGTAATATTAAATTCCACTGTGGCTTATTTTATCCTAGAAGTATTTTCCTCCTGCTTTCCTACAGTCCTAACTAATACTTTTGCCTAATCCTTTCCTGGTATAATAAAAATTTTTCTGTGACTGAATACTGTGTTTAACTATTTCCTCTCTCTCTTTTGGATTTTGTAGTTCCTGGGAGAGAGTGAGGTTTCAAATTTTCCTTAGCTCTGAAAATACGGCATTGCAAGTTGCAGTTCTCCAAACTGTGTATCATTACTTTGACTAAGACACTTCCATGTTCCAGTGGATTCTTTGATGTTGCTGCATTTAATTTTTAGGCTTAATGCTGTTAACAAAGTGTGAGCTTCGCTGAAGAATAGTTCTGAAGTGCTTGAAAAGATTTATCGTTCTAAGAATTCATTCAAATAGAATAAAATACTCATGTTCAAGAATAATAAAAATCTTGAATCACACTGGATTATTGTGGTTCTCCACTTAATATGCTAAACGTCTATTTTTATGCATTCCAAGTATTACTTGCATTTAGTATTAGAGATGGTTGAAGTAACAAGAAACGAGACTCTGTAAGCCAGACTTCTTGATGGGACTCAAGTTGGCATTAATGTTTGTTTCTTGAAATGAGTATCTTCTGTGTATCATACTGTTCAGCAGCACTGAAGTAAGTGATGTAGAATTAACACAAGGATCTCTTCATGCGGTGTTGCTGAATTTGAGGCATTGGAAACCTGCAGGCAACCTTGTTCTGTCAGTTTTCTGCTCGATTTACACATCATGCAAGTCCTGATGTGTATTTTTTGACTAGTATCAAGTCTCTGTTGTGCCTTTCCATGCTGGCTGGTCCTCAAGCTTTCAGTTTTCCCTTCACTTAGTGAAAAGTGGTGGTGTAGTGGTGGTGTTAATGTTGTCATGAATATCAAGACTGAATCTTTTCTTTTTTGGTTTCTGATTTCTCAGACTGTTTCAAAAGCTTTCTGATGAGCAAGGGTAAGTTTTACAAAAGCTTGAAAGGCCATGATGCTATTTTTGCCTCTTGTTTAAGTTTTTGTGCATGCACAGTAGCTAAGAACTCATACTGAAAGCAACTTATGCATGCTGCTTTGTTGTTCTGTGCTTGGGCAATTCGTGTAATGACTGTAAGACTAAAAGCTATGTGTCTGGCAAAAGTTCTCTCTGGCACCTAAGGTATCCGAGTCACAGTTATCATTCATTTTGATAGCCAGCTCTGGGATTTTATTCTTGCTTGAGTGAAGTATTTGGTGTTCTGTATTTAAATTACGGTTTAGAACATTAAGAAACATAAAGGAAGATTAATAAGTATTTTATTTCAAAAGCGGTACAGCTAGAATCTGAAAATAATTAATGATGTAGTATTTTAGAATGGGATTGATGAATGTTCTGTTCTTATTTTTTATACTCCAGGTTATTGAATCCTCAGTGGTAAAGTTATTGGTTAGTGCCACATGAACTTAGGCATCATTTATGATGTACTGTGACTCAAAGATAAATATTTTGCCACTTACTGTGTAATAGCATGTTAAATATTTGCCTACGCATGGTGTTCTGATTTTTTTTTTTTGAAATGTTTGTTTGTTTATTTTTACCCTCAACCAAAATGTAGTAAATGACTAAACACTTCCAGAAGTAGTAAGAAATGCCTCAGAAGACATTACATATTAGGGGAAAGTGGCTCAGAAGGCTGAAGTCACTTTTTAGATTTTTTTAAATTAAGACTAGAATTGAAACTAACCTCCTGTTCCGTGGTATAAATATCTGAGAATAACTGCATTCAGGATATATTGTATTTCGGTCTAGATTTTCCTATTTTGGTGCCAGCAGGTATAGAAAGTCAAGAAAACTAAAAGTCATGGAATCATAGAATGGTTTGGGTTGGAAGGTACTGTAAAGATCATCTAGTTCCAACCCCCTTGCCATGGCTAGGGACACCTCCCACTCGATCAAGTTGCTCAAAGCTGCATCTAATCTGGCCCTTAAACACCTTCAGGGAATGGGGCATCCATGACTTCTCTGGTAAACGTGTTCCAGTGCCTCACTACTCTCACAGTAAAAAATTTCTTCCTAATATCTGGTCTAAATCTCCCCCCTTTCAGCTTAAAAACACTATTTCTCCTATCCCTATGCTACCTGATAAAGAGCCCCTCCTCATATTTCCTATAGCCCCCTTTAAGTACTAGAAGCTGCTCTAATGTTTCTGTAGAGCCTTCTCTTCTCTAGGCTGAACAACCCCAACTCTCTCAACCTTAATTCAGCTGGAACATTTTGATACTTACATACAGTTCAGTTATCCAAAAGCATAACTACATGTGATCTAATTTAATTATTAAAAAAAAAAAAGAGGAAAGGAATTGTACAAGAAAAGAGTTTCTGCAACAGTGCCCAGGTGATTTTTTTGTTAAATTCGGCATTCTTCCCATTCTGAAACAGACAAGCAAACAGGTATAAGGAGTTAATGTCCTAGCCTTTACTTCTAGAGGCCAAAGTCTTAAGTAACCAACGAAAGCGAGTTGGGCCTTTCTAGAGGAAATGAGAGGGTCTGGTTTGTTAGTTCAGAGCTCCCTTGGTATGTAACAGAGTAAACCTCTATGATTTTCTGTTGTACCAAAGCATCATGTTTTCAAGTCCTGTTAGAACTTGGTTACACTCCTCTGTCATTCTGATTTTGTTTGGATAAATTCAAACAAAAGTATTTTTGAAAAAAATAAAATCTGTAAGTCTAGCTATCTTTTTATATTACGGGATTGAACTTTATGATGAAACACTTGTATTTTGCTCAGTGTCTCAGAGACTTGTCAACTCTGAGCAGTAGTCTTGTCCTGTACCCAAATTAAAAACGCTATTGTGTTTATCACTGCAATGTGGAAGAATAAAGGGTAAATGGCATTGGAGGGAGGAGAAAAAAGTATGAAGGGTGAACTTTGAGGAATTTGGTTTAAAGGGAACTAGTGAGTAGGAGTTCATGGGATAAACTCATAGACACCTTGAAGAAATTAATGAGACGGTGGCTACTTGAATCAAAAACATCAGGAGGCTTGGGTAGGAGTAAAATAGGGCAGTGAGGCCTGTGACATGCATCGTCTGAGCAGTGAATAACTTCTATCTTTTAGAAATGTGCATTGATAACAGACTTGATTTTATGATTAGTCTAAGAAAGGAAAGAATGGGAGGTGATTCTGGGGCTGTTACTGAGGAGAAAGTGAATGGATGGGAATTTGGACTTGAGAGGGACATGCCTTTTGAGTCAAAGAAATACGCAACGTTAATAAAGAGAGTAACAATTTTAAACAGAAAGAGCACACAGTACTGGGAGCTCAGTGTGAATGATCAGCATGGAAATACCAGAGAGCTGCTTACTCCTGTAACCTATTTTTATTTGCTCAAATGTGCATGATACTAGAGTACATCCTATCCTTGCTCATTCAGCTGCCCATGTGTTACCTGCTCTGTTCGAAATAACACTTGAGTGCTCAGTTGTACTAAAATAAATCTCTCAAAGTTTTCACTTGCATAAACGATGGCTAAGATCTGATAAAGCTGAGTATTCTTTTTTTTTATAGAAGTAAATCTTTGAACGATGTCAGTGCAGAGGAGATGCAGTCATATCGCAAAATCCGTTATGAAGAGCTACAAAAGATAAAAGAACAGTTACAAGAACAAGATCTAAAGTGGCAAGAAGTAAGTACTCCTTTTCACTCCTCGTGTCCTGCTGTAGGACTGGGTGCTGCTTACCTTCAGTGTCCCTAGCAAACTGTCTTTGGCACATGTGCAGCAATTTATGGAACAGTCTTCTAAAATGATACATCTTATGCAACTACTAGTTGTTTTGGGAATGTTTGTTCAATACAATCTGAAATGATTCGAAATACCATCTTAAGTATCTGAGCAATGTTTCAGATAAGACTTGTATGCATTGTTATAAAGCCTCTGGGTTTGATTTCTGTGGACATAAAGAAATATTAAGGCACAGTTTCATGTGTTATCTGAAATTTGTGAATACTTCTTTTATGAAACAATTGGAATGTCTGAGTATTTGACCCTTTGGGAGAAGGAAGGAAAACATTATTTTGGTGTGCAAATCCATGAGGCTCCTATCTGCTAATAATTCTGTCTTAAATTCAGCTTGTAAACTGGTAGCAGCTTTGCACATCATCGTGAGGGTATCTGAAGACTTCTTCTTTTTTTATTAAAATCTCTGCTTGACAAGGACAAGCTGAAATTAAGAACAGAGCACCAAGAAAGAAGTTAATATGTTTGTTTAATGCGTCTCAACCATACTAGTTCTAATATTCAGCACTTCTCTCAACTTGCTGTGGTATTTCATGAAGAATATTGCCAGTTTATGTGGTTTTACAGAACTGAAGAAAATGTAGAAGTACATGTTTTCAATTTAGAATCCAAGGCACATTTATTTTCAAGCTAATGTATCAGTCTAACATAATAGCTATTAGGAAAAAAAAAATCCTAAACTCCAAAGCTTCCAACAAAGAAATACAGAGGGCGTTTGCATTAGTTTGCAACTGTGCGTCATTAGGTGAAGTATTCTAGAACAAAATTGAAAATGTTGAAGGGGAAGAGGTTAAAAACATTGGAAGACCCATCCCTGGAGGTGTTCAAGGCTGGGTTGGATGAGGCTCTGAGCAACCTGGTGCATAAAAATGTGGTTGCCATGCAGACATACAAATGTATCAGGGCTTTAGGCAGTGTGCGGTGGAATGCCCCTGTGGATTTATGAAGTCTTGAGAAAATCTGGTTGTATACATTCATGTTATTCTTATAGGATCTAGCAAAATGGAAGAATCGCAGAAAGAGCTTCACTTCTGAACTGCAGAAGAAGAAGGAAGAGCGAGAAGAAATAGAAAGGAGAGCCTCTGAGGTGTCTGGAAGGAGAACCAAGTCGCTGAAAGAAATGCAGGAAGAGAGGTAATCATCCTAATGGGAGTATTATGTTGAAGAACTTAAATCTGAGCATTTTTATTCCCTTGAATTCTTAAGCAGTTTCTACTAGCAAGTTGCAATTGATTCTGCAGAGATCTCAACAGTTTTAGTAGCAAATTGTAGTTTAGAAATCTCAGCAACTGAAGGGTAGAATATGGTTTGCTGATGCTTTGTTTTCACGGAATGTTGAACAGTTTTGCTCTGTAAATGATGTTTTACTCTACCGATAAATAAATTTATTGAGAAGTCAGTATTTGCATCCACTTTAGAGAGGTTGAAAGAATAGGTAATTGCCTTCTTTATTCTTGGATCAGCTTAACTATTTCTCTTCATCTACCACTGTATTTACTGTTTTTTTAGGCACCATGGGTAAATTACAGCCAGAATTTTAACGTATATTACAGAGCTGTGAACTTTAACTTGGTTTCTCCTCCATTGCCAGTTGTTCCTGTGGATATTTGCAGAAAAAGATCGTTTCTAAAGAGTAAAGAGTGTAAACAGAGTAGCGCAGTACCATTTCTACTGGTGACAGTCTTTTATGACTGAGATGAAGGGAATATGCACATGGCATGTATTCATAAGAAAGTGAAATAAGTCTTAATAACAAGGTTTTGAGTTTCTGTATATTTTTACTTATTTCTGAGGGTAAAAATTATTCTTCTGCATAAAAATAAAAATGTTGTTTGTATTGAATGTCCAGTACCATCAGAGTCTTTAAAATGATGTGATAAGGATTATCTCTGGTCATTGTTTCTTTATGACAAAGGAATGAAAAATAATCTGAAATTCAAGACAGAATTTTACTTCATTATCTAAAGTACAGTATAGCTTTTTCATAAAGCATAGACAACAGTAGAGCTGTATGGTTCAGGCAGTGTTGTGGGACTATTTTCTTCCTATTCTTTCCTCAATAAAACCTGGATTTCTATTTTGAACTGTAATATCGTTTTCTTGGCAAAGAGATTTCTACCATGATGGCAACCTGATAACGTGACAGTAGCATGCCTGAATGTCAGGGGAGAGTTGAAATGAGGAGGAAAGGAAGGAAGGTAGATTTAAAATATATTAGTATTTGACTGTATTTTCAATGGTACCATTCATTCTCATTTACTTGGACATGTGTTTCTCAGTTTATGCTCTGCCTTGAACATTCAGCAGTTAAAAGACTTGGGGCCTGCCTGTTTGTCCAGTGACTTTATCTGGTGTTTTAATACACTCTGTCCTCATAGGGAGAGCAGAGATCAAGACTCCTACGGTCAGCAAAACCATGAAAGCAGATGGACGTATTCCCTGAATGATGATGTGTTTCGTGAAGAAAAAGCACCTTCCATGCAGTCAGCAGCAAAAGATTCCATTTTGGAAGAGGATACCTCCTACAGTAATAAGGACAGCAAAAGGGCATATGCCACACAAGTTCAGAAGGAGAACCTGCCGGAGAGCTCGACTGCTCATGAAGCTCCTGCTCTACCAAAGAGTCTGGCAGAGGAGCCGAGCTCAGCTCTTTTGTCTACTCGCTACTCGATGAATGCTCAAACTGGGTCAGCTCAGGTTTCAGCTTCTCTCCCGAGAAGTTACCAGAAAACTGATACCTCTAGGTTAACATCCGTGGTTACACCAAGACCTTTTGGTGTCCATTCAAGAGGAATCTCATCACTTCCACGGTCGTTCACGGTAAAATTCTGCTTCATTCACAATGTTTGTTAATGCTGGGGTCTTGGATAGCTGTGGGAACCATAGAGCTTTTACGTTAATTGTTTTTTAAAAAGAAGTCTGCTGTTTTAAGGCTTTGTTAATAGAGCAGGCAATTCAGTCATGGCTTTTGATGTTTACTTGTATTTCTCTACTTAAAGGCACTCCTAGAAATAAGACCAATAAATAGATTTGGTAAAATAATCTTCTTCTTGTAGGAAGTCTCCATAGTGTTCCTTATCAAAAAACCTGCTTTCATCAGATGTAATTGAAGCCAAGTTAAAATGATTGTTAAAGATGAGGGGGGGTTTCAGATGGTATGTTTCCTCTACTCTGCTCACTATCTTGAAATTGAAATTTTATGCTAGCCTAAATTTGTCAGCTCAGTAAAGCACTGAAACACAGAAATTGATTCACCCTGCCAATTACTATGTCAATTTTCAGAGTTTTCTCCTAAATCTCTATTTTTCACAATTTAAAAAATGGTAAGAATGCAAATCATTTTAAGCAAGTATTTTTAACAAGTTTATATTAAGAAGTCTGAACTACTGACTCTGTGAGCGCTTCAAGAGGAAAAGTATTTGGCTCTTCTTTAAAGTTAGTGAAGGGCATGGTAACCAGAATTTGCATGAAAAAGGTTTTTTTGTTAAATATTTAGATTGTTGAATGATTAGGTATTTTTTTTAAAAAACACTTCTTAACCAAACTGTCATTTTTATCCTAGATGGATGATGCCCAGAAATACAATGGAGAGGTAGAAAAAACTAAAAGAACTCAGACTTTGTTCACTAGCAGTTCATTTTCACAACCAGACTCTGCACACCCGCTCTCCACTGGTGCATTCAGAAGCAGAAGTGAGGAAGAGGAGGAGGAAAAAGAAGGGGTTCGGTCAACATCTCCTCCTAGTTTGGCATTACCTGTAAAATCCCAAGACCAAGATACTGGAAGCAGTATTCTTAAACCAGAGAATTGCCCTCCTCCTGATTCTCTCCTGCTTGCATCTTCTGCAGAACATATGAGTCTGCCTCATCCTGAGGATTCAAAATACCTGGTAAGTGTGAAAATAATGTGGTTTCTTAGTATAACTGAATGCTACAGCAGTGTAGAAGAAAATATAAAATAAAGCTACATCTGATACAGGTATATTTTGGTAGCGAGAAAGCAGCTCAGAGAACTGCTATTTCCTTTGATTTAATTCAGGGGAAAAGAATTTTTGGAAAGAAAATAATTGGTTCTTTTGCAGCATTTTTTTCGTGCCCTCTATATGTTAAATGTGCTTAATTGTACTTCTCATTCTAATTCAAAATTATTCTTCTAAATATTGTTTGATGCTTCCAAAGTTTTTGGTTTTCTCCAAATTAGCAAGTTGTACACACAATCAAGTGTGTCAGTTAGATGAATGATGTGAGCTGCTGTATTTTCATTTGCACGTTTAAACTGGTGGTGGAAAACAAAGATCAGCTTTGCAAAGACCAGTCTTAAACATTAGTATAATACTATCTTTTTTCCCATTTGTTGTGGATTGAGCTTCCCCTTTATTTAAAAACAGTCATTTACTTTAAATTAATCTAAATAATATTCACATTAATGAATTTTAAAGAAAATCACCATTAGTTTGTGTCTGTGCTTACCCAGGAGCTGGATCTTTCAGTGGCTGTTGTGGGGAATATGTAAGTTCTAGTGCTGTTGTCTGCAACTAGTCATATTTGAAAAATTGATCAGCAACAGTTTTAATTGTAGATACCTTTCTATAATATCTAATTATGTGGTTCATACCCCTTAACAGATTAGAGATCAATTGTTTGATGGTTGTTGATAGTTGGATGCTGATTTATTAAATCACTTCCCGCTCCAGGTTTCTAGAAATTCAGTTATTTCAAACCATTGTTCTTCATAATCACTCATGGAAAAGAAACACATTTCAGTTTAATTCTACTGATAACCTGTGGCCATTGCAATGAAATTATCATAATATTTTGAAACTGTGTGTGCTCTATAAGGAAACATATAATGGTCCTTTTTTTCTGTATTGTAGCAAAACAGACAGAGGAATTGCTGTTCTAATCAGTGAAAAATAAATTAAATATGAGCTCTTAGTATAACTTTGAGAGTCAAATGAGAACTAAGTGTACTAGGTCCTTCTTTTCCTGTCATTAGTCACAAGATTATGAATTGTCCTTCCTGCAAATGATTAATATGTGTTTTTTTTAAAATAAGAAAGAATCTTTAATAAATTTAAAAAAGGCTTTTGTGCCTCAAACAAGCTATAACTTAAGTAACACAACTTCCATTCAGCATGTTTGTGAATCCTTATCAGAGCTGAGAGATTGATATAGTTCATTAGTCATTAGGGCAATAAAACCAGATTTGTGAAGTAAAAAGTATTTTGGAGGCAATCTGTCCAGCTTATGAATTTCAATGTACAATCGCATTACTCCTCTGACAAGAGATGGGCTTGAAGGATAACTGGGTTGGAATGGTGGAAATAAAGATAGCAACAGTAATTTGCAAACACGCTCAAATGCAAAAGCTTTTATATGTGCTCTAGCTCACTATACTAACTCACCTATTAGTATATTCAGTTTTAATGTACTGTTACTCTCCTAAGGACTTGGCTTGTGTGGGAACATTTTCAAGTTAGTAGCTGTTTTGAAGAAAGTACCTAATTTCTACTGTGGGCTGTAATGAAGAGTGTTTTGCCAGGAGCAGTTGTGTAACATAAGGCCAAACCTCAGGATGTTGCCTTGCAACGTTGTCGTCTTCTGCACCCAGAGATGCTGAGACCTTCTCTGCCCATGCTCTGGCTGGAGAGAATGGCTGACCGCATCAGCTTGTGCAGTGCTCCCTTCGTCTGCCTGTTGCGTCCTACCTTTGGGGAAGTGGCTTACATATCTAGACATGTAGATATTTTAAGTTAGGGAAAATGAATCCCACATTTCAGGAAAGCTAGTTTACTAGGCAACTAAAATGTAGATGTACATCTATTGCACCAGATTTGTTACATGTACAGGGATCTCCTTACCTGTGTTACTGGACTTGTCTCTTTTAAGTACTTGATAGAAAGGCTGTAATGTAATTTTTTTCCTGTTATAACACTGTCAATTCTATGATAATGAAATGAATGGCATGCATTTGGCATGTATTTTAATTGGTTTTTAATGAATTTACATTTAAATACATGTTCATAACATTGTGTGGGATTGAAAGCAAGTTCTCGAGAATGTTTTCCCAATCAAATATTTCTGTAGGTTGAAATGGTAATGTAAAGTTTTGATTCTGCTTTTGAAAGACTCTTGCAGTTCCACTAGGATGAAAGTTATGTATTCTAGCAAATTCTGGGATTAGTTTTATTGACTAAGGCCTCCGTGGAAAGATAGTAGTATTTCACACAAAATTAAAAAGGTGATTTTTCAGCCACATAGATGTAGTTGCACCATTGAGCCTAAGGGAAGCTGATGATGCCCACTGTAGGATGTGCAAGGAAAAAATAAGATAAAATGCTATTACTATCTGACTTTTTCATATTTCTGATTGATGCTCTCTCAGAAGGCAGTGTGTTCCACAACTTAACAAGACTATGCATGAAGACACATTTAGGAGTTTAATTTCCTCAAATTTCTTTAATGTTGTGGTATTCTGTTATGAAACATTTAGAAAAAGAGAAAAGCACAGCTAAATATATGTGTAGAGGAAATATATGTGGAAACTGAAAACATACCTGTTAGAGTAAAACCCAGATGAGTTAGCTAACTGGCTTTAATACTGATTCCTTTGTCTGTGATGCTAATAATAGATGATTAAAGTGCACATTGTGAGCAGCCTCACTTATTTAGTGGATAAACTTTCCTTCATTTAGATTCCTGTGATACCAGATACTGTAGTGTCATGTTTTATTTTTCAGGAACAGTTCAGTGAAATGAGAATCAGTATAAACCAGAGACCTGGCCACAGTCGCAGCTTTGGGTTTACAACAAACTGGAATTCTTCAGGGGCTTTTGTACAGACAGTTGAAGAAGGTAAATGTGTAAATTTTTGTTGTGTTTAATTTGCTTCTAAATTAAGGCATTTGCTGTTAAGAATGCTGCAAATATTTAAAAAAATCAGATTGAGACCTGAAAATTCAAAATCTGGTTTACTCATGTATACTGTGAATTCTCATATCTTGAAACAGATTTTCAGAGATCCCAAAATGTCTTTTCCTAAACAAAGACATTTCTAGAACCACTGAAAAGGCATAAACATCATTACTTAAACATTCACTAAACCCCTTAGAGGACAGTAATAAGAGACAAAATGTCTTTTAATATCCCAATTGTTCCTTTCAGGTAGGTTTAAAAGTTTTGACTTAATATGGTTTATTGACTTAAGTTTTTTTAATCTTAGTGCAGAGGAAACTTAGAGAGGAGTTAGTGTTTTTTTAATCTTATTGAATTTTGGAGACAGTTAATATTTTTAAGCAGATGCAACTCCTAAATTGATTGCCAGAGCAGGTTGGTTTTTTTCAGGTGTGTTAATGCTGTGGAAAAGCAATGGTTTTGTCTTGAAATTAAACATACTTAAAATTTAATTCTAAGCTGTAGTAGTCTTCTGCAGAGAACAAGCTCACTTTTCTTAATTATGGGGAAAAAAAAAAAGTAAAAAAGCAGAATAAAAACACAGGCAAATAACGCATAATGCTTGTTTTCTGAATAGTCATCTTTCTCATTGTCAGTAGCATGTAAAGAATATTTAATTGTGCCCTTTCTTCCAGCTAATACAAGATCATCCTGAGAAAGGAGAAATTACTGGAAAGTTCTCATTTAGTTGACCCCTCATTATGCTTTCCAGAGAGGGAAAAATACCATTTAACAGCACTTACTGAGCAGCCTTGTGTGGCTTTTTGGGGTTTCACTTTTTTTTTTTTCTCCTCCCGTTTCAAAGTACTCTCCTCACTTCAGCTGGGTACTTCTCATAATTAGATTGTAAATGTGAATACTTGCTTTGCACGAAGAACAATTTTCCATTTACTTGCCCTGCTGCTAGGCTTCTAGTTTATTTGTTACTTGGAGATGCAGAGAAGTATCTGTTTGCACTGACAGTTGTAAATGAGAAACCTGAAGATAGTGAATATTCCTGCTGGTCGTTCAGAGGTCCACATGGGCTCTATCCCCAGCTCTGTAGGCAATGAGAACATGAAGGCCTTGTGCCTGTTACCTTAGTTATGCTTTATTACCCTTCTTGCAAGGACGAGTGCAAAGCATAAAGATTAAATGGAGAACAGACTGTATCTTTGATGTTCTTGTCTATAGCATGTGTTTAGTCTTTTTTTTCCCAGAAACGTATTTGTTTTCTATCCTTATTCAATAAATTGTAGCTTCCTTTAGAGGAATGAAGGATGTAAGAAGTGAACAGCCCATTGAAAGAGCAAGTTGTGCTTACGGCTGGGCACTTCTGAATGTTGTTTTTGCTGTTTCTAAGGATGAATCGTAGTATAATTCAGGTTGGAAGAAACCTCTGAAGATGACTTAGAGTAAACTCCTGCTCAAAAGAGTGTTGAGGCTAATTGAGATCAAGTTGCCTAGGGCCTTATCCCGGTGGGTTTGCAACCCTCCAAGGATGAAAACTGCACT
>WAAB01020141.1:0-23037 GCA_013389865.1 Piaya cayana
CTAGCCTGGTCTCAATCCCCTCTGCTTTCATATCTAGTTTAAAGTTCGGTTTATGAGATTAGCCAGGTTTTTAGTAATGCTGCTCTCTTCATAAGTGATGTGAGAAAAAACACAAATCAAAGCCAACTGATGGGTCAACCAGACCTTTATCACAGTATTCTGCATTTCTGTAACAATATTGTGAGACAAATAATTGAGAAAATTACCATCATGTTAGCTCATACATAAAGCACTGGTATTTTATTATTGGGTTTCTAATTAGTATCTTCATAAAAACCATTGCCATTCAGAATAAGAAAGCATGAGTCAACAGGGAAGACTGCAAGTTGGCACAGTGAGAGGTACCTTTGAATTCATTCCTAGAATAAAGCGTACCACCACCAATAAACACCAACACAATTCTTTCCTCTTTTAGAGCCACTATTCTAAAAAAAAAAAAAAATCAGTTACATATTTGTAAGCAACAGAGAGAATTTATCTTTGCAAGAAGAAGCTGTGTCCACTGAAATTCTGTCTATAATAGAGATACCAAAAGGTATGATCACATCACAAGCAATGTAAGAGTTTTGGACTACGATTTAACCTTTAAACTCAAAACAGCACAGCTGACAGGACTTTAAATCCTGGCAGAGTTGTGAAAATTACTTGCACCACAAATTGAAAGACAAACCACACATGAAGAGCCAAGAGCTGCCAGAACCAACTCACACCAGAGATCCACAAAGTTCCAACAACCAGTCACCAGCTGCTCTGAGAGCATAATACAAGAGAAATATTCATGAAATCCTGCAGACAACAAGCTCCTTGAGGAACAACATGTTTTCTAGGCTTCAAATTTTTGCTCCCTTCAAGTTTTAGCTAATAAAATCTGAAATGGCTCCAAGTTTCCAAGCAAAGGGTAATAAATTCTAGCACTTCTTGTCTTCTTCAGGTACAATGCTCACCTGATGTAATGTCATGGCTTATCCCCTCCACAGAGATTGTGGCATTTGCTATTGGATTGCCCTGAAGATCTTTGACAAACCCCTTCACTCCTCGATGAATCTGAAATAAATAAAGTCACATGGGAAATCAGTGGAAAATTCTTAAGATGATATTTTCATCAATAAAATACCTATTGACACATCTATCAATGCATGCTTTGGAAGTCACAGCTTACATGCTGATAGGGATAATTACTAAACATCACAGTGCAACACATAGTGAACAGGAAAAACAGGTTAGCTGTAGTTATACTAATTTCTCTGTGCAATGCAAACATTTCTCAGAAATATGCAGCAAATCGTAATATATGTGAACTTAGACTCGAAAGTCCTTGTCACTGGGGTTTAACAAATGTGCTGAAAAGCGTTGAAAGACAACCTAAAAAGATGAACTTTATTTCTTTTAAAGTTTCATCAACTGTAGGAATTTAGGGCTAATAATGGACATAACTGCTTAAAAATGAAAGTTTAACAAGGGTAAATATGGACACTTGGGTTTTGATGGGCAATCCCTGTGTGAGATGCTCAAGTTCTCTGTTGTGCACCCAGAACATCTGGGACCACACAGAGTCACAACACTCCGCACAGGGTCCGTACAAGAAAGGTGTGGTGGGTTATGTTCTAATTCCTTCTTGCCTCTTAGGCAGCACACTCCAGGCAACAGCAAGGAAAGTGCTGTGGAGTTCAGGCTTTTCTCTCACTCTATAATACTTGAAAAAGACCTGTGGATCACAATGTTTATTTTTAGACTTTGATGTTCTCTACAACAACCTGAAAGGGAGTTGACCTCTTCTTCCAAGTGACAGGAGACAGGACAAGAGGGAATGGCCTCAAGCTCCACCAGAGGAGTTCAGGCCAGACATTAGGAAATTTTTTTTCACAGAAAGGGTCACTGGGCACTGGCAGAGGCTGCCCAGGGAGGTGGTTGAGTCACCTTCCCTGAAGGCGTTTAAGGCACAGTTGGACGAGGTGCTAAGGGGCATGGTTTAGTGTTTGACAGGAATGGCTGGACTCGATCTGGTGGGTCTCTTCCAGTCTGGTTATTCTATGATTCTAAGAGTCTCTACTCTTTATTCAGTTGCTACAATTTAGTTCACTAGATTTACACTGTAGAAGCAGCCTGATGCAGCTACCTTAGAAAAGTACATATTTGCACTGTCATCAGCAATCATGGGGGAGTTGGACTACGGAGCTGGGTCTGTTACCCTGCACGACGATAAAAATCAATGCCAGATAGACCATCTGAACTTCAAGGACAAAACCAGCAGCTCCACAGGAGCAAGGGGCGTTGGCAAAACAATCTCTTACACATTAATCGTTTTGAAAATGCAGTGACACATAGTTTACTATTAATCACAGAAAATTAACTCATGTGCAAAGGAGCTGATTCCCATACTGAATGTGTTAAAACCTGTAAAGTAGACACAGCTTTTTCCTCAGCCCATATGCAACACACTAATAGAACAGTATAACTCAAGCATTTCAGACTTATGGCTAATTAAAGCATTTCTGCACAAATTAATTCTTAAAGAAATCAATGTATCACTCGACCAGTTCTGCTAACAAAGTATGTTTCTGATTTTTCAATCTCAGGTGTGCAGTCACATTTGTAATCTATAACTACAATATCCAGATTTCAGAAATTTGATAGTCTCGTGCTGCTTAAAACAATCATTTTAATGCAGCCTGTTACACATCATGAAATTATTTTAAAAAAACCAAACCCGAACACATAGAGAGATCTATTTCAGGATTCTTAACTTCTAACAACTCATTAGCACAAGATTACCTAAACCCAAGACTACCATTTACATTTTAAGCTGGATTTTGTATAAACCTCAAATGGAATCACATTTTGACAGCTCCACACTGACTATCAGCAGCTCATGCAATCAGACAGCAGCAGACTATCTATGAAACCTGGATTAGACATGCTCCCCACATTACACTGAACTGCCAGAGAAGTCTAATCCAGATGTATAGGCTCCTGTACATCCAGAGTGATTCATCATGCATCTGTACACACACTTAGGTAGCTGTGTAGGGCAATCCATCTCCTCTTAGCATACATATCAGTACTAGCGGGATTAATTAGTCTGGAGTTGTGTATTTCTTTTCATTGAGAAAACTGACAAATACTTATTAAATATCTGTAATAGCTTAAGCAAGGCAAGATAAATTCCATACTATTAAAATCTCTCTTCTTCTCCTCTCTTCCTACTACCTTAGAGACATAAGAATCAATGGGATTAGCATGACATTTCGAATTAGATGTTCACATAGCACAAAGTTTATAAATTTCATGTACAGTAACTAGAATGTTAACATCCTCCTTTTTGTTACCTGCTCAATATAATTGATAAGGGAGTTCTTGTTGTCCTCCCAGTAACCCTTCAGAGTTTCTTCAGGTGGGAATTTTTCACAGCTAAGCTCCACTGTGATTTCAAAGCAGTTGCTGCTGAGGTAATTGAAATCCTGCATTCCTGTAATGCCAGAAAAGAGAGTCAGTGATGCATTTCGTATCATTCTGAAATAAATAAAGGAGGACACATGAAATGCTGGGGCTGTTAAGGAAAGAGCAGCTATAAATACAGTTGGTGCAGTTCTATTTAATCAGATTAGTTATAAAGTTAGAGGTGTTAAATTAGTGAAATCAACAAGACAATTCCAAAAATATTTTTTTCCCAAGGAAAGTTTAGAAAAGATTTAATATCTAGCCTGTACACTTCTACCTGTCATTGCACCTGGCCTGTATACTCCTACTTGCAACTTGGTTTTGGATAACTGACATATAAATTCCCTTTTTTTCTCTTTAGGAACAGAAAATTATTTCCGATTATGGATAAAATATTTCCAGATGAAAGTAAAAGTCAATCATTTTGTAAACCAAGAGGAATGACAATTAATTATAAAGCTAATGAAACATGACAAAGTGCCTTTGAAAAAGAAGTTTATAAAGAATGTTCAAAGACATGTTTTGTTTCTTTTAGTGAAAATATAGGGTTTCAACTTAGCAACATTTTATAAGAAAAGTATCTGCTTGCCAGGGAATATTCTTTGTCAAGCTTCTCAGAATAGATTCCAAATATTTATGATTATCCACAAAAAAAAAAACAAACCCAAAAGCAAACCTGCTGTAAGTTTAATACATACTGAATTTTTTTCATGGATAGGGGTATTTAATGCCTCTGAAAAAAATCAGTCAAAACACTAAGAGAAATATCATTACTAATGCAACTTTAATCACAGGAATTTAAAAATACATACAGTAGCATCACCAGTAGGAACAAAAAATTGATGGTAAAAAGGTAGTCTCTTCCACTTCTGAGACACTCCTCTTACTGCATAGAAATATTACCTATTACTTGACTTAGTCAACCAAGAACCAAATCGATTTTCAGTTTTGCAACTGGATCAGCCAGCTGGAGAGGCACTCTGGCTTCCCAGATGGTTTACAAATACATTCTTTGCAGAAGCTGATGTAGAATTAACACTTGCCTTCCTAGTCTATCTAGCTAGCAGAATCAGTGGATTCTTAAACAGAAGACTGAAAAGAAAAGGGTTACCAAGCATTCTGAGAATCCCCATGGAGGTCATCAAGGGATTTAGAAGTACTTCAAACACAGCTAATCCATTCAGCACTATGTTACCCTATGCAAGCAACATATGAAAATTAATAGTCTCTTTACCAGTGTTGTGAACTATTCCAGAAATATCCAGAGAGCTGATATAATATCCAAAACAGAACACAAAAGGCAGCGAACAGATTGAGTCAGGTGGGATTTTGCCAACACTTTAGGGTGAATCTATTTTCTGCCAACCAGGCAACGAGATAACTACTGATAGGAACAAGGACTTTTTAGATGCCTAAAAGAAACTTTTTATTTCTAAGCCTTTTTTGAGATGGCTGAAAAATGAGGACACAGAAGACAAAGGTGCTCCTGGGAGGGACAGCTCTGTTGTCCCACCAGGCAGAATGCAAAATGGGCCATTCAGCAGAACACAGCAAGAGTGCAGTGGGGCCATGAGTAAAATACTGACAGCAGTGCTGACTGCGAGGCATCTGTTGAAGACACTGGGTAATGCTGTTTTTCTTGATTTTTGTCTTTCTTCTACAAGAAAGAACCCATGAGGAGAACTGGGAGCTAAGGAGCATAATGTAACTTTACATTAATGCCAACAACCCTTGACCATTACTGCTCCAATTTTCAAGTAGTTATTCCTCCACCATGACTACCCAAAGCAAGGTGGTGATACTCAGGGTTGTCCTAGTCTCTCAAGAACGGAAGCAGCAACGTGTTTTCAAGTTTTGTGCACAATGACCATATCCTATAGTTTGTTTCCCAACTCCTGGCCAGTTTATATGTGTTGTTCCTAAAAATAAGTCAGTGTGCATCACCAGTGATGATAAGAATCTCTGGGATGGAGAACAGGGCGAAGATAGCTCAGATCTAAATTGTGGCCTACTACATCTGTAATTTGGAGAGCATCAGCCTGGCTACAGTTTGCGCGCTCTGACTGCCTTTTCAACATCATGATTAGGTGCAATATCCAAGAAATCAATATATTCCAAAAGATTTATTCAACACTCCAGCAACTGGTGAAGCTCTCTAACTGCCCCATTCCTTCTTATTATACATATGACATACAACACGTGTGTGCATCACCATATTCCCTAAGCCTCTTGTTTTACCAAAGTACAAAACTAACTTTATTATGCTTTAACAAGGATGGCTTTCTGAAGATCAGAAAGGCCTAGGAGACCTTAGATATAACTGTGATTCAACAATGAATGCCTTTCATTGCTGACCATGAGTAGGACTTTTCTTTGAAACTGAGTAACACAAAATCTCCTCTGCTGCACTGCTCCAGTGCCCTGAAGGACCACAGCGTCTCTATGCTAGTATTTAAATTGATAAGCTTAGAATATGGGACAAAAATAATTTCTTCATCTTCAAAAAAAGGAACTTCAGCCATCACAAAGGAAGTGGAGTACAGGATCTGCTCTGATGTCCAGGCTACAGAATTATACTTTGAATTACAAGCTTCAGCACAAAGCTAGTTCTCCTTCTACAAATATAAAGGCAGAATCTTTTAGCAGGACAGCATAAACTTCAGCCTTTTGTGTAATAGGGAGAACTCATGCCTCTTATGCACATCATAAAAAATACTAAAAAAAATGTACCTTTACATTGCTTCCAATACTGGTAACATGAAAGGCTACTCAAGTTGGGAACCAATTAATTGAGTGTCAAGAGTGATTTGAGAGTAACTGAAAATAAAGAGACACTCAAACAATAGTCTAATACTACAGCAACATAAGCTGCTGTCAGATGCTATTTTTGTAATGACACAAATCTATTAGACTCAGGTGACTGCAATGACAGAACAAATAGAACAGGCATATGTCTAGCTGGTAATTAATTGCTATCTGCTGCTTTTATTTATATTTTCAAACAGATATTCCACACAAAAGGTACATTAAAAAATGCATTATCAATGTTGAAAAGTTATGCATGCAACAGCTAAGGAAAAGCTAAAATTAAAGTTGTCTGTGTAAATTTAATTTGGCTTTCTTGTGCATAAATGAAATAATTAATTATATACTGGTGGGGAGAAGACCAGTGCTAAAAACAGCACAGATCTTATGTGCAGGCTTGTTTTTTCCTAGAGTCTGGTGGCTAAAAGGTCTTTCCTAGACATAGAAGCATAACTTCTGTATTTGCTTACTGTTCTCTGAACAACCTGCAAGGATCAACTAATTTCAGATGATAACTAATACAAAGCAAGTATAACAGGCACTGTGGTCTCAGATTTAGCACAAAGATGGCAGAGCTGTGACTCTGCTCCAAAGAATAACTGTTAAACAGGTAACGGTGAGAAAAACCTCACAGAAAAGTGTATTAAGAGACATAAGCAAGCGTCAAACTTCCTGTATGTATCTGCTGTCTCCACCTCAAAACCTGAATGGAGAATTGCCACCTTCCCTGAGGTTGCTAAGGAAATCCTGAGGTTTGACAAGAGAGAAGGACAGAAGATGAATGCAATGGAGGGTCCATCCTTTTGTCCAGTTTGAGATGGGAGCTGCTACCAAACATTCCTGCCAACAGACATTGAGCTTTCCTACTGAAAGAATCCAGCTATTCAGGAAAACATACATAAAAGCAACCCATACTCACATGAGAGAGCCACCCATATATTAGCCCTGCATACTGAGGAAACAATGAAGACTGCTGCTGGCCCATCATGTAGTACCTTCTTTTACACTAGGTAGATGTTCCTAAGGGTAATGATATGGCAAAGAAATTGATGTGGCACAAGTAGGGGCACCATAATAAGCTCTACAGGGCAACAGCAGCTTTAGTAATTTATTGGTAAGAAAAATCAGCCCTTCCTAAGTCAAAGCTCTTGATCTGATAAGGTACTGTCCAACACAGCATCTAGGAGAGCACAGCCTCTCTTACTTAGCTCAGCTGTCCTTCACTCTTTCTTTTTTCCCACCTTGACCACTGCTCTGCTAAAACCATGAACTCCTTTCTGCACCAAACACAACTCCAGTACCTACTCTCACCTATTTTCTATCTCTATTGCCAGTCACATTGTTTTGGTTCTCTTCCTTTCTCTATAAACTTCTGGCAAGTCCTCTTTTATTTTGCTTCCAGTCAATCCAGAGAGATCACACAGGGATGCAAGCCTAAGCTGTAGATGCCCACAGGACACTGATTACTCTCACATTCCCTCTCAGGACCAGGACAGCCCACAGCAACCCAAAGGAACAAAGGCAGAGAAGCACCACCTTAGTGCTGAACCAGAGCAGATACCACAGAAACAAGGTCTTCAGAAACTTTCTCTTGATAAATTCTGAACTCTGGTAAGACTATACAATGAAATACTTTTCATAAAGTGATACAAATGGCTTTTCAACAGCTTATATCACTGCTAACTTTGAATGCGTTACCATATAGATAGCTAAAGGTCACTGATACAATGGATGAACTAGATGCCACATTTCAGTTTCTGAACAGAGTTGGCTGGACTCAAGTTTACAAGACAATTTTGATTTGAGTGAAGAAATGCTTAGTTATTTTCCTTAGCACTAGACAGGGAAACAAAAAAAAACTGCTTTCACTGAATTTTTTTTGGTTTGCTTGTTTTTTAAGTCAGCCTGTGGCAAACATTACTATGGAGGTTTTGTTCAGGCTCGCCAGCTGATTTCTACACTTGGAGAAAAAAACAATTCATGCTATACGGTCTAAAATATATTTTTGCCTCTCTGTTTTTACTAGCTGCACTATATTAGGATCATTGATTTCACTTAGAACTAGGATTTCTGTCTACTATCTTCTGTACTAATACATGAGAAAAAAAGGGTTCACTTGGGGAATTTTCAGTCTAACTTAAAACAAGATCCAAAAGAAGGAAATAATTCAAACTTTCCAACAAGTTTTTCCAATGGAAAAAAATGTGCTTTTGGCATGTGCACTTTAGTCAGAATCAAAGCATTTCATCAAAATAATGGAAACACTGTTTTTTATAGCATTTTCCAAAGGAAAAAGAAGCTGAAGTTAAATATGTCTATGTTTTTGTAGTTAACACTTAATATTTCATTAAGTTTTTTTTGAGTGACTGGAAACAAAATTTAACTATTAAAAATCTCAATTTTTTCTTTATACTAAGTTTTTTTTTTTTCAAATTATGCAAACTCTGCTTTGTCAAGAGTGTCTCAATGGGTTCAATTCAAAGTCTGTGGAAAGCTTCATACAAAAGAGAATTTTTGCTTTTAAGTCATATTCAGAAATGTCAAGATTTTACCTTACACCCAGTCCCTGGTACATGTGGTACCACAGCAGTTAACATGCTGCTTCTGTGAAAATATGGGTTAACAGCTCTAAGAATAAGCAGGTGATTGCTGGCAGTAATGTGAGGACTACCATTCACTGTTGTGCTTCTACTTTCTTCATATGAGCTTAATTATTTTCCTCTTCCAGTATCCTCTATACTATAAAAGGAGCAGAGTCAGGAAACTACCTAAGTTGTCCTAATACGGTGAGAGATTCCTACTCATTCCAGGTAAAAATTTAAAATTCATTCAGAGACTGTAACTGAGTATTATGAGGAAAGTAAACAATAAAACTAGTAAGTGTTTTCAAAGTTATCCACGACCAATGCCCAGGCAAATTACAGAATCATAGAATGGTCTGGGTTTGAACGGACCTTAAAGATCATCTAGCTCCAACCCCCCTGCCATGGGCAGAGACACCTCTGACTAAATCAGGCTGTTCAAGGCCCCATCCAGCTTTCCAGCTTTCCTGTAGGCCCCCTTCAGGTATTGGAAGGCCACTACAAGGTCTCTCCAGAGCCTTCTCTTCTCCAGGCTGAACAAGCCCAACTCTCTCAGCCTGTTCTCGTATGGAAGGTGTTCCAGCCCTCGGATCAGCTTCATGGCCCTCCTCTGGACCTGCTCCAACAGTTCCATATCCTTATGTTAGGGGTTCCAGAACTGGACACAGTCCTCCAGATGGGGTCTCATAAGAAAGGAACAGAGGAGGAGAATCACGTCCCTTGACCTGCTGGCCCTGCTTCTTTTGATGCAGCCCAGGATATGGTTTGCCTTCTGAGCTGAGAGCACACACACTGCCAGCTCATTTCAAGCTTCTTATCAATCAGCACCCTAAAATCCTTCTCCACAGGCTGGTCTCAATCACATCACCTCCCAGACTGTACTGAAACAGCAGATTGCCCCAACGCCGGTGTAGGACCTTGCACTTGGCCTTGTTGAACCTCGTGAGTTTCACACAGACCCACCTCTCCTGCTTGCCCAGGTCCCTCTGGATGACATCCTGTCCTCCTGGCAGGTGGTGACAATGGCACCGCTCAGCTTGGTGTCATCTACAAATTGCTGAGGGTGCACTTAATCTCACTCTCTATTACAATTGAAAATATTAAACAGCACTGGTGACAGTATGGACTCCTGAGGGACAACACTTTTCAAGGATCTCCACCTGGACATTGAGCCATTGACCAGTACTCTCTGGATGTGACCATCCAACCAATTCCATCAAACCCATATCTCACCAGTTTTGAGAGAAGGATGTTGCAGGGCATCATGTCAAAGGCTTTATGTAAGTCCAGATAGAGTATATCCATTGCATGTGTATCATGGCATGCAAGCTGAGTTTCTAGCTCATAAATCCCCAGCTCAACTTTTCACTCCAAAGTTTTGTCCTAGTTTAGCAGGCATAGAGACTGATTAAAGATTTAGATAACCTAGAATTTTCTTTGCCTCAAAGTACAAAGAAAATGGCATAGCAAATTATTGTTAAAAAGCAATGAAATGTCTCAACTTATAATAATGTTCCAAGTTTCTAGAAAATTTGTGTGGAATCGGTCATAGTAACTCTGCTGTTCCTCTTAGGACAGAAGGCTCTGCTGAAGTCTAGGGGAACACTAGACTTCCTGGGCAGGAATTAGACTCTACTGAAGCCAGGAAGCATAGAGACACAAGTATCTTCACAGCTGGATTCTGTTCCCATGGAAATCAAAGCCCAGAATCCCATTGCCAATACCATTGCAAAAATCAGGCTTCTCCACTGCTTTCAAGGTTGGTTGCTTTCCTTACTGAGGTTAAAATGAAAAGTCATTAGAGCTTGCTAAGGCATTTTTTTACTCTTTTTTTTCTTTTAAAAAGAAAAGCCAATCTTAAATTCTCATGACAGAATAGTAATCACTCGCCCACTATCAAACTCACAATGACCTGAACCCCGACTGAAGAAACACTGTAGAAAAAGCAGTAAAGATGAATATTTTAATAGGGGTCAAAATTAGCTTTATGGGATTTTACAGATGTACTGTAGTTGAGTGATCAGCCTTCGATTCAGTCATAAACAGATCAAAAGTTGTCCATAATCTGGTGGTATTCCAGACTATAATTAAACCAGTGAAAACTCAAGCTTAAAATAACCACCAGTGACACTGAATCCACACATAGTAGGACTCACCTCCTGGGACACTGTACCACGCGCCACCATTAGTTGTTCCATCCACAAAGCTGCTGTCATCATCATTTTTACGACATGGTGGTCTATTTGGATCAGACATAGCAGGATTAAAAGAAGAATAACTGCGGGCCAGGCTTTGAAAAATGGCATCATCAGGGCAGGAGCTGTATTCATGAGCACTGCCTGAGGAGAAAAAAGCATCCAGAAACAAAGATTGTTAAAAGGACAGTCACACCAAGATTACAGCAGGACTGTACCTCAAACTCCCTATACATAGATAAGTGTCTACAGTATCATAATCTAATACAGCATTACCTTAATAACATTAACATTTCTCCAGTACTTCCTCAACTGCCTATACCAGGTTGCCCTATTATTAAGGTAATTACTCATATCAGTCTTAATATTTATGAAAATATTTATTTCAAAGCACACCACAAAATCGAAGCTATTCTAGGCTTTAGTTTCTTAGAAGAAGACACAGTACATAGAAAAAGATGTCTCCCTCAAGAGTTTTACAATCCACTATTAAAGGGATTTGCAATTAAAATGGCAAGAAAGTAGATTGAAGGAAGAAGATCACAAACAATACCATCATCTCATGACCATTTCAGTCATGCACATCCCCTAGTGGCAGATAAAACAGACTAATATTGATGTGTACTAAACGATAACATCACTGCCACAACGGATCCTTTTTTGTATGAGACCAATACTGACAAAGTGGAAACAATTACAGGGGTTTTTTTTAATAGCACGCGACTGCTTTCAGAAATTCATTTTTTAAAGTTACAAGTAGATAAACCTTAGATCATACATGCAGCTTAGACACATCTCTCTTGCTTCGGTTAACAAGGTACAAATAGCCCCAGCTAATTTAAAGTTAATTTAAGTTGCCTTGATTAAAATATCTAAGGAACCATGATAACCTCAAGTATTACATCATTTTCGTTATGTAACTCTACTGAAACAAACTATCTTCAAAACTAGAAACACAGTCATACAATGATCAGCTTTAAATGTTATTAAAATAAGTCATTACACCACCGTAACACGTTTGCAAAGCGGACATTAGGTAGCAGTGAAATACATACAGAAAATAATTTATACCTCCTACTACTTCACATTAACTCATACTACATACCACTCCGAGTCTCATCATAAGGATAGTTTGCAACGAGGTCTCCTCCATGAAGATTGGCAGAGAGCACAAAGGGAATATCCATAATCCAGTGAATGACACCTTTTGTTTCAGGAGCAAGCTACAACAAAATAGCATTGCCAGCAGTTAAAAATTGGTAACTCAATAAGTTATATATTTTAGGCTTAACTATTATCATATCTGTGTTGTGCAAGCCATTTAAATGAGCAGGTAATTCTACTTTGGCATCAGAGAGGATCATATCAATTCTTTACAACAGAACTGGTCTAAGTAGTTTAATGTAAGTCTAAAACCAGTGTAAATTCTCAGAGTTAGACCACAGATAAAGTTATTTTGATATCTTGCTTTTCCAATTATGTCTAAAAACTCTACCAAATTTTAACCCAATGGAAATAAATTAATTCAAAATAAATACTGGTAGAATGTAGCCTATTCTTGAACTGAAAATTATTTCCTCTAATAATCTGAATTTGAGACTGCAGCCACAACACTATAATTTCTAGAACATCCTATGAGGGTAAACACTGAAAATGAAAATCCTTCCAGATACTTGCCTGTATATTCAAGGTTTAAGCATGTGCTACATGTGAGACTAGCTATCTAGTCAGCAATGTAATTAAGCACAATACACAAGTGGATTTCTGGCAATGGTGAAAATGTAGAATATCTATAAGAATAATTTTCCAGCCTTAAAAATAGAATATGTTTTGGGTAAGAAACTGTCTAAGGATTGAGTGATATGGATCAAATGGATTTAGTACAGTACGCCATTCGGGGAAAAACCTCAAGAATCATTAGACAGATAAATTTTTAAAAATTAACAAAATGTTTAGGGACCTGGACAGGCTGGAGAAGTGGGCCTGCGAGAACCTCATAAGGTTCAACAGGGCCAAGTACAAAGTCCTACACCTGGTTTGGGGCAATCCCCATTTTCAGTACACGATGGGGGGATGACATGATTGAGAGCGGCCCTGCAGAGAAGGACTTGGGGGATGCTGTTTAACAAGAAGCTTGACATGAGCTGGCAATGTGCTTGCAGCCCAGAAGGCCAACTGTATCCTGGGCTGCATCAAAACAAGCGTGGCCAGCAGGTCGAGGGAGGTGATTCTGCCCCTTTATTCCTCTCTTGTGAGACCTCATCTGGAGTACTGTGTCCAGTTCTGGAATCCTCAACATAAGAAGGATATGGAGCTGTTGGAATGGGTCCAGAGGAGGGCTACAAAGATGATCCAAGGGCTGGAGCACTTTCCATATGAGGACAGTCTAAGAGAGTTGTGCTTGTTCAGCCTGGAGAAGAAAATGCTTCGAGAAGATCTTATAGCAACCCTCCAGTACCTGAAACGAGCCTACATGAAAGCTGGAGAGGAACTATTCATAAAAGGCTTGTGGTGATAGGACAAGGGGGAACAGGTATAAACTGGAGAGGGGCAGATTTAGACTAGACATTAGGAAGAATTTCTTCACCATGAGAGTTGTGAGGCATTGGAACAGGTTGCCCAGGGAAGCTGTGGCTGCCCCATCCCTGGAGGTGTTCAAGGCCAGGTTGGATGAAGCCTTGGGCAGCCTGATTTAGAAGGATGTCCCTGCCTATGGCGGGGGGGTTGGAACTAGATGATCTTTAAGGTCCCTTCCAACCCTAACTTTCTATGATTATGATTCTGTGATGTAGAACAACATGACTCCTAAGGACTATACACAGCTCTGGGAGGCTGCTACATGTCTGCTTGCATTAAAGGGAAGAGATGGACACATAAGTGACCTGATACTCAGCCCCTACTTACCTTAGGATTCTGGTCCACAGCTTTTTTCATGTTTTTCAGCAGGTGGTTGTTTGGGCCACCTTCTTTCTCATTAACATAGACTATTCTATCAAGATCAGGGAAATTTCGGTTTAGATCTATTCCTTGGGCATTACTTCGACCAACAAACCAGTCTTTAAGTTCACCAGGCTGAATGAGAAAAGGAAACAAAGAGAAGGGAAATGAGTAGATTCAGGAAATTACATATGAAGTTTTATGTGCGTATATTTTGCTATGCCAATTTAAATCATGGCTTTACTTCTCATGGTCTCATGAATAAGAATGTAACATGGTAGTGAAAATTTCTGAAGCACCAGGAGCTGAGTCACACTTATTTCTCTGTGGGAACAAAGCCTACCTATGTTTCACTGAGGGTCTTTTGAGGAGAGGATCATTCTCATAGTGGAAGATCTGGACTAAGAATGGACAAAATTACCAGCAGCATCAGACTTTCCAGTACCTGCTGAGTCTTCCCCAGAGACCTGGCTTTTCCCTCTTGCCTCATGACCATGAAGTAGACCTCATTTTGGTGAGCCTCAAAGCAGCCACCAGCAAGGAACCTTTGCTCCGATTTCAAAGTTCCTCTAAATAGCTTCAAGCTAAACAAGGAGATTAACTTTTATTTATCTAAGATTTTTATTTTTGTGCTATGTGTCAGCTTTGTTCAGTGCAATGGTGACACTGAATAGAGGTGCAGTGAGAATTGTCGCAAAAATCTTTTTTAAGCTGATTCTCTAAAATAGATTTTGTGTTACATTAAGAAATTGCCTTCAGAGTACATAGTTTTCCCTAGCTTGTCTCTGTAATCTTTCAGTACCTTCAAAAGCAGGTTTAGTTTGATTATTGGTTTTACTCCCAGGATATACTGGTGATACTACCACACTCTGTGTACAGGATCAATATACTCCTAAACCAGAGAAACAGTGTCACTAAACCAAAATGTATTATAAATCACATGTAATTTGTAAGGCACTCATGTAAAAGCAAGTGTACCTTGACTAAGGAGCAAAAGTTTCAAATTATATTATTAGAAAATCTCTACAGAGATTTCAAACAAGTAAAACAATGCACCAATTTGAGGACAGCTTCTGCTTCATTGCCACCAGAGGGAGACATACAATTGAATATGGTTTAAAACAGTTCTGTGGTTTGAGGTTTGTTTTTAAAGACTTTTACAGAATCAGTTTCTTAAAGATCTTAATAAAGTTTAACTTATTTAAACATAAATAGTCACATAAAGAGATTCAACATTTCCATATTGATTTAAAAAAATAAATACACCTTGTAAAATAAGAAAATTCTTATTTTTGTTTAGAACATAATACACACAGAAGCCATACCGAAGTTTTATTTGGTCTCTACTTGCTAATTATGCATTAACACTTTACATGTTTCTTGACTGAGCTGTCATCCTAAAATACATGCTAAATTTTCTTGACTTAATTAAAGTATCTCTGGTCTGAAATTTAGAATAAAAATTATTCATATTAAAAAGATGGCACACTAAGTTTGCTTGTTTGGGGACTAAGCTCTGATGAACATGAATAATTCGTCTAGATGCAATTACATAAGAATATTCTTAAAGGTAACATCAACTTTCCTTTTTCTACCATGTTTGAAATATGATGTATTACTAGAAATTACTTGTTAAGGAAGCAGCTCAGTCAGTGAACTTAGATGAAAGGCTGCATGAAATAAACATCTTTGTATTTTAAAATACAGTGAACTCCATCACAAGAGGGATGACTATTTGTTGAAAACCCAAGAATAAAATCCTCCTTGTTAAACAGAACAAGCCTACTGTACTATTAGGAAATAGTTCAGTTATTGTTCCATTCAACAATCACCAATAACAGTTCATCTGTAAAATTACTAGTTCAAGTGTCATTATGATCTTAAGGTTGATATATAAATTGATAACTATTATTATATGCATAGCCTTACAAACCTGGGATGCTGCTTTCTCAAAGCCATCCGGGTTCAATGATGGCATGATATGGATACGTGTGCTATGGATCAAGTTGATAATAGTTTCATTTCCCTTCTGGTATTCATTACACAAGTACTGTGCCAAGAAGATGAGCAACTCCCTTCCCACAGCTTCATTCCCATGCATATTCCCAACATATTTAAATTCTGGCTCCCCTGCAAGAAAAAGGATGAACATGTCATAGAACAACACATATAAATCACCCATGGATTGTATCACACAACACACCTGAGTTGCAAGTATCATTATTACAGCTCACAATTACCACAGGATGCTACAGGCCTCTTCCAGAAAAGCGGATTTTGGCTTTTTTCTAAACTCTGGCTAAACAAATAGTAATTTATATTCAGCTGTTTGCTAAATGTATAGAAAGAATACCAGGCAAAACCACAGTATGACAAAATAAATCCTAAGCGCAGCCATTAATATCAACTACTGTTAAGATGTAATAAAACTGATACCTCAATATTATGAGAGTGTCTTCATTATTTTAAATATATAATCTAACGCTAACAGAACTTCTTATCTTTAATGTTCTCTCCGAGGTTAGGTTCAGCTTATTGCACTACACTGCATTAAACTCCAATTCTTCTTATCAAAGCATTGTCAGTGAACAGCTGTTGATTCTAGTGATCTGAAAAATCTTATTCAGCAGTTGTTTTAGACAGTCAACTCAAACTTCATGAAGCAAGCACATCATCTTAACTCATAAAATTAATTATTCCCATTTAACATTCCAATAAACAGTCCAGTATTAAATATATGCATAAATATTCAATATATATATATATGTAAACATATATATATGCATAAATATTCCACATACATATATGTAAACATATATGTATGGGAAATATTTATGCATATATAATGTTGATATAATACATACTTTACATTCATATATAACATTCAAAGTATAAAATATATTGAGTATATATTCTATATATATTCCAAATAAATCGTCCAATATTCCTGGTTCCTCGTTAGTCACACTCTTATGGCCCTGAACATGAAACACACACAAGATAGGTCTAATAGAGCTGTGAAGGATATAACTTTCAAAAGGCCATATTTTTACTCCAATTCCAGAGAGGTTTTAGTACAATATAAACACCTGAATGAGATTAAAAGGATTGTCCTGGAACGAAAATGAAGAATACACTATTTTCTGGACTGAAGCTTTTTTTTCCCTTATCTTTTTAAATGCAGTACTTCTGTTGTAACAGCTTTAATCAAATATTCTGCTCAACATCTGCTCTGAACAGTCTTTGAAAACACTTTGCAACAGCCTTTAGCACTATTGCAGGGATAGATTCAAGCCAGGAAGAATGTTGCACAAATGAGACCTAAATAATTGCTAATCAAGCACACAGCCATATCTACTTAGGGCTCTTCAGCCTGCACTTGTTAACCTTAATCCCGATGAGATGCTAGTGGGATATTAATACCATGACTTCCTTCCTTCCAGCTAAGATGGTTTTGTACATCTGGATTCATCTCTTAAATTTTTTTGTCACATAGATTAAAAAGTCTTCTAGTTTCAGTGAAATAACTTCAGTGAAACAGGTTTTTTGATATACACAATGCCATTACTAAAACCCTACATTCCTCTTTTGACATTGAGTTTACATTTACTGCTTTTTATTTTATGTTAATATCAGTGAATGTAAGAGGTCTAATCATCAAGACCATGCAATCAACCTAATCCCATCAAAACAGATGGATAACATTTAATAACATGTGCAGCACTACACATCGTAGTCTCACAATTAAAATACTCATGAATATGTATACTGGCGTGTTACTTACAGGGAAAGTGCTTCACAAGCTAACAGGCAAATTTGTTACTGTGGTAAACATGAATAGAGTCACATTCTGCATTTGTGGTTTTCCCTAGGACATCACTAAGGAAGCATGACGGAGAAAACATTTCTCCTGATTCCCAGCCCTGTGTGTTAATCACCTGCCTATCTCTCCCACTTGAATTTTACAAGCCAAGCTCAAATAAAGAAATAAAAACATATGTTTCCCACATGATACTGCTTGTTCCCTTCCCCAAAGAATCATTAACATTGTTTAGAAGGGTTATGAAAACAGTCACTGGGTCTATAGTAAACCAAGACTACAGCCTCAGGTACAGCACATCTTCAGTGGTAATGATCCATCTCAAATGAACATTAAAAGCTAAAAGGAAAAGGTAAAGGGAGACATTGGAAATATGGAAAGTCTTTCCTATTAAAAGTGATTTAAGAGATCAGCCCCATTTTCCTTAGGAAGAATTATACAGGGCGGTCAAGCATACTAACTGTTGTGGCATGAAGGAATTCGTCTGGAAAGCAGCACTTACTCAGACCAGAAAACTTTCCTTTTATGTTCGAGTAAAAACTGCAGCTCAGGGTGTACCTTCTGGAAACCTTTACCTAAATCCTTTTCTAATCACCTTTTTCTCTGGGACAGTGAAGTCCAAGCTGGAGGGCTGACTACTACCTGAAGCCATTGTGCTGTTGGCCAAGTTAAGCAAACTCATTTGCCTGAGTTTCAGTGAATGACTGAATGCAGCCAGCATCCCAGGTCCACTGTAGCTCCTAGAGCAACTGGTACCTTCTCCTCCACCACATAAACTGACAGAGATACCTCAAACACCAATGATGCCAGCTATCCTGTCCTTGAGCCAGCACTCCTCACTTAATGGGCTCCCTGATCTATCTATTAAGTATCTCCTGCCACATCATCTCTAAAAGCTTCAGGCTTCTCTTGAAAACAGCCCACCCCCACAGTTCAGTCACCTGTTGAGAGCACACTTCTTAGCTGCAGGAAGAGCTGCTCTTCCTATTAATCCTTCATGAGCCATTTAATGCAGACCTTAATCACCCTTCACAGGATTCTGTAACTGTAAGTGCATCACAGAATTATTTTTTTTATTCAAAGACTCAGGAAATATTAATTTGAGGATGAACTTTTGAACAGTTTCTTAAACCTGCAGACACACTCCTGATAATTGGAGGTAACTTTAAGGGAAAAGAAGCATGAGGAAATACAAGATTTTTTTCCTCATTTAGTTAACCTCCACAAAAAAAGTAAAATTGTTTTAATAGATTCCCATAGTGCAAAATATAACAAACACAAAGGAATATTTCCACTGCTTGGATATTTAAAATACTTATTTAATTTTATTCACTTTCTGACAATATCTTTTCAAACTAGAATCTATCATTCACAAGGGCAAAAGTATGTCCTGTGTAACAGACATCAAATGTGACATTTAAAAATGTTTAAATGTAATTTCAGCCCAAATACAGAGGTCTGCAATAACAGAAGAGTGGTAGATACTAGCATCTTTGGGGGCAAGTCATAAGAAATTAAATGCAGCAATCAAGTCTATAAATATATCAGTATCTCTGGTGAAAATTAAGCCATCACATCATTATGGCTTTTAGAAAGCTTTTACGTCCATTTCAGATTGACTGTGTGATACCTTACAACCTGATAAATGAATAAGGAAAAAGTATTTTAAAGTGTCATGACTTTCCAGTGCCTGACAAACATTGTGAAATGTCACCGTTCGCTTCTGCAGATACTATCAGCTAAGGTCTTCTGCAGTTTCCTAGGAACAGCATGTACATCATTAACATTAGACAGGTCATCCAATTAAAGATGAGCAACCACTGCCATTCTCAGGTCAGGCTGTATTTGTACAGTAAAGATAGTAACTTTCTAAAATATAGGGACAAAAAGTTTAGCATCTACTAATCAGACATACTATGAGTCAAGGTAATGTCACGCTAACAGTCACAGTCTAATGTCAAGCAGTTATTCTGAAAATGTCCAGTATTTCACTCATGGAAGTACAAAACATATGGAAGGAAAAAAAAATTAACTACCGGAAAGTTTCTGTGCTTAACGGACTGTTTTCCAAATTAACCTGAAGTACCCTTGAAAACTTAGAATCCTTTTTCTGCTTTTCTGTGTTTCTTACAGAAAAGCCAGCAACGTTCCTGAAATAACAGACTTGATGGTTTTGATTGCTCACAGTTGCTTGTCATTTTAATTAATGCTACCAGTACATTTTTCTTGTAGATAGATGGCATGAAAAATCTCAGAACCTCTGCTCTCAAGAAATTAATTAATTTAATATGATTCAAAATGTTCCACATTTTTGTTAACACTTTAAAGAGAAAGAAATTCTCTGAAGATAAACTACATGGAAAACCAAAGATTACAAAATGGATTTCTCCCTTGGATATGAGAGAAAGAAGCAAATAAGTCAGTAAGGGAGATAGGAAAGTAAAAAAAAAAAACCCAAAAAAACTCCACCCAACACCCAACACATTAGAAAATCTAGATTTCCAACACCCATATACCAAATGTCTGCAATCTGCCATAATAGCATTTCAACAGAAATGCTGATCATCAACAACTTGTGTGAAAATGGCAAAATGGCATTGAAAGATAGAATTGCAATGCAGTAGTAGTTTCTATATCATTGTATAAGTTTTACATCATTTTAGGGTGACATTTACAAAGCTGTAGTGTTGGTCTAACCTAGCTGAAAGAAAAACTACTGGAAGTTTCACAGGTGGCTTACATGAAAGCAGAAATGGATCAACACTGAAGACTTTTGAAAGATCCAATCTTTCACTTTCTTGCCATTAACTACTAGAAAATTAAGGCACTTTCATCAATCTCCTGCTTTAAACAAATTAAGTATTTTGTAACAGCTATGATTCAAGAGTGCTCTCAAGCTCTTTCTGAAAATTCCCACAATTGAAAACTGTTGCTTAAAATTATAGTTAAAAAGGTCTGTGCAGCACATTAAACCTGGTGTAAGTGCTCACAAAGAATATGTTAAAACATACAAGCTAAGATATGATCTTTATTCTACTCAATATAAAGTCTGTCAGTCAGGCTTCAAAATAGGATCTTGTTTGTCTTTCCAGTGGAAATTCAATTCTCCAAACAGATTACCTCATGCTCAAGACAGTTATTTCCATCAAAAAGATTCTGTGTGACCTGATGCTTTCTACAGGGTTCCAGCAGCCCACTCTAAACCCTGCAGCTAAGGACTTGGAACAGCCACCCATGAGAAGTGGGCAAAGCACCTGCTCAGCTCCTGCAGTCTCCACCTACATTTCCTTGCAGGCACACCCCAATGCTGATCTTTCCACAACACCCTGCGCTGACACTGAAGCACTGCACAGTGGGGCACTGAGTTTGGCATTTTGAGTAAAGCCTGCTTGCTTTACCAGAGAGCAGAACAGCTTTTGCCTACCAGATCTGTGTTACTGCGCACAAACTGATCATGCCATCCAACAAAACTGATCATGATTCTTTAAATTATCACAAATTAATTACAAAGCCAAACAAGTTTACTCATCAAATCAAAACCCTTAAATTAGTAAGGAACATTGAAATATGATATGCAAAACCCCCTCATTTTGTGTAAATCTGTTAAAAAATACTCTCTGAAGTTCAAAGCAGATTCAAAAAATTATCAGAATTTTAGAAGTAACAACCATCTATATATACAACTGGATACATCATATTAGTTTTACATTGCATTGCATTTTTCATGCTCTAGGAAAACTGAACAGGACTCTGCATCTACAGAATTCATTACAGTGGTGCTGCAGCAGGTACTTTTAGCTCAGCATTGAAGATTAAATTCCTCAGAAACCAAACATGAAGTAACTGTCCTGAACTGCTCTTACTAGTCTGTGACTGAGTATGAGACAGGTACAGTTTTTCCACCTCTCAGTTTTTTCTCTCATTGCAAGGAATAAAATTAACTAAATCATATCCTGTGATTCTTTGTGAAGGACACTGGCAGTTCAGAGAAGACACAAGTTAAGCCTATATATGTCCACTGTGACAAAAGTGTGTGGGATACAACATATCCAGTTCCTCTTTTCCACTGTGCTCAGTAAGAGGAGTGAGCCTTTCCATTTTGAACTATAAGTGACCAAGCAATTTTTCATCTCAGACCCTCACTGTATGCCTCCAGCTGTGGTTGGCACACAGAGCAAAGATGCGGTGTCAATCCATCCTCAAAGCAGACCATCTGATGAAAATGAAGTTGATATATAATTTAGACGTGTATTTCTGATAGTTCCTGATCAAGTTCATTTAACAAGGTTTCTCTCTTCAGCAAACTCTAGAATTGTTTTTTTCACTTCAGCTACAAAAATACTTACCAGCAATCAGAGCACTTCAAAAGGACTGAGCTCATCTAGCTCATTCTTTTTGCATGTAACAAACACATGAGACATTTCAAAGCTAAACTAGTTCAAATGCCTCCTACCAGGAAAAGACGCATTGAGGCTCTGCTTTTCCCCACCCTGATTTCACAAAGAGAAGAAATAAAAGTCAGAAATAATCCATTAATATCCAGATCCCAGACTAAAGTCAAAGAGCTAGGCAGAAATGCTGCACAAAGAAGGTGAAGAAATGAAAGTAGCTCTCTTTTTTACTGGAAAAAAACAAGAAGTCAATGAAAAGACTTAAATATTTCTTTTCCAGCAAGCTATACAAGCCCAATTCAGCACCACCATGTGGCTTCCCCCTGCCAGATGAGTGGCCCAAAGTTCAGAAGCACAAGCACAAGCTCACTTAGAGCCCATTTCCCTGTTGGAAATAACAGGTGCTGTGATGTCCCTAGAAATGCCCAGAGCAGAAAGAAAATATGAAGAAAGATAAGGGAGTAAAGTCGTGTCAGGGTTACCCCTCTGTAGTGTCACACCCATGTACTCATTGCAAGGCTGCGGTTTAGGAGGAAAATAAGCTAGGGCAGCCTTCAGAGCTGTGCTGCCTTGGACCCCCTGCTGCACCAGCATCTGCAAGAGAAACGTACTCACAGGGTTCATCTTCACCTAGCAAAATGGTTGTTGTTGCCCAAAAAATGATGTTGTGCCCATCTATAAGAAGGGGCACAGGGAGGATCCAGGGAACTACAGGCCTGTCAGTCTGACCTCAGTGCCAGGGAAAGTCATGGAGCAGGTGATCTTGAGTGCTATCATGAGGCACTTGCAAGAGAACCAGGTGATCAGGCCCAGCCAACATGGGTTTACAAAAGGCAGGTCCTGCCAAACCAACCTGATTGCCTTCTATG